>OX940924.1:20404937-20574244 GCA_954870645.1 Agrotis clavis | reverse complement strand
GTCTATAGACTGTCTATTCAGGGTTAATCTTTAGATACGGGCTTTCTAAAGATGGGTTTGATAAAGAACATTTAATCTTATAGAGTTTTTTATCTAAAGCTTTATTATTTTAAGAGCATTTGTTCTATAGAACACTTATTTTAAGTACGTTTATAGTTATAACGAATGTTTCTAGATAAAATGCTCTACAAATAGTTAAAAAAGCCTAAAGGTACCTATTTTGAAGTAGTTTTATAGATAAAACGATATATTTGAAGACAAAACTTTCTACATATATTCTATTTTAGCTAATGGTACTCTTATCTTTTTTTTCTATAGATACTTCAGTCTAGATAAAATACTTTACTAGATATTTTTAAGTTTGTCTAGAAAACTGATAGAGAAGTCGTGTTTTTAGAGTTTTTATCCTTAAAAGTGGCTCAGTTAAGTGCATTTGCACTAGAAATTTAAATTGGATGAGTTTATGCAATGGAAAAGATGAAACAAATTAAAAGATCTGGTGGTTTTCGACGAAAAATCCGCAAGCTTGTATTTAAAAAGAAAGAAAAATGAAGAAGAGACGACCGAAGAAGAATCGAAACTTCCTAGTAACTTCCTCCAAAACGTAGCAAATTGTTGATGATATATGGGTATCAAAAATGAAAAGGTTTGCTGTCAAGAGTACGAGAAAAAAAATCTCATGACTTAAATCCAATATCCGCCATATTGGATTTAAGTCATGTGATTTTTTTAAAATACACCCCCTTAATATGGGTATCAAATGAAAGGGTTTGCTGTCAGGGATACGAAAAAAATGGTCACGTGACTTAAATCCAAGATGGCGGACTGGCTGTTTGAAATTCACCCCTATGATATGGGTAGGTATGGGTTTCAAATAAAAAGGTTTGCTGTCAGGAATACGAAAAAAATAGTCACGTGTCTTAAATCCAATATGGCGGACGTCCAAGATGGCGGACAGGCTATTTGGAATGCACCCCCGTGATATGGGTATCAAATGAAAGGGTTTGCTGTCAGGAATACGAAAAAGTAGTCACGTGACAAATTCACGGTGGCGGACTGGCTGTTTGAAATCCACCCCCATAATATGGGTATCAAGTAAAGGGTTTGCTGTCAGGAATACGAAAAAAATTGTCACGTGACTTAAATCCAAGATGGCAGACGTCCAAGATGGCGGACAGGCTATTTGAAATGCACCCAAATAGGGTTTGCTGTCAGAAATAGAAAAAATAGTCACGTGACTTAAATTCAAAATGGCAGACTGGCTGTTTGAAATCCACCCCAATGTTGTGGGTATCAAATGAAAGGGTTTGCTGTCAAGAATACGAAAAAAATTGTCACGTGTCTTAAATCCAATATGTCGGACGTCCAATATGGCGGACAGGCTATTTAAAATCCACCCCCATGATATGCGTATCAAATGAAAAGGTTTGCTGTCAGGAATACGAAAAAAATAGTCAGGTGACTTAAATTCAAGATGGCGGACTGGCTGTTTGAAATCCACCCCAATGATGTGGGTATCAAATGAAAGGGTATTAATGTAATTACAATTATAATGATTATTTCTCACATTGTTTATACTTAAATAAATCAGAAATACTTTTTACTCGGGTACCCTCTTGTATTGATTAATTATATTGGTTTGTTACTGCATAAAATGGTCTTACGTTCACAACACATGAAATTACCTATTCACTGAAGAACGTCTAGAAATACTGTGACAAGATAAAAAGGAATACAGAGTGACAGTTACTAGATAATTTTAAACCACTCTTAAATCTGTTTATTCTCTCACTAGATAGTTTAGTATGTAGTAAGTAAAATTATTCTAGAGCCATACTACAAAAAAAAATCTCTAGACTGTTTGTTCTATAGAAATCGGTTTTCTAGTAAATTTTATCTGGACGCCATTTTTATTGCCTATTTTTTGCTTCAAATAATTTTTGTTACGTATACTAATGTTTTTATCATTAAATTATGTCTAATTAGACATTTTATATGTTTTAAATTACTATATTTTAAATAAAATGAGTATTTTAAGCATTAAAATGTAAATTCGAAAATTTGCATATACCAAATAATATTCATATTTTGAAAAAAAAATGTTAAATCTTACATTTACAGCGGGCGCTCTTATTTTACAAGAGTTTTACATGATATTCAACGATAGAATTTCAATCGCATATTGATTTGCTTATTTAATCATTATTAAAACACAAATTAATAAAAGTAATAAATTTGTTACGCCATGATGCAAATATTATTAAGTAAAATAACTCTTGTAAGTTCCACGCCATTATGCGTCACTAGTAAAATGTTACTTAAAGTTGTTAGTCTTAAGATCATTTGGTTTTAAAACTTGACGAGCAATGATTCCTTTAAAGGTCTTAACTCTATCTATAAACTATCTACTAGTACGCTACTAGATAAACGTGCGGTCTATAAACGGTTTAGAGAGACACTAGAAACATCTCTTAAGTCAATTTGATCTGAACTCTATCTAGTCATGTTTTCTTAACTCATTCTTAAGAGAGGGTACAAGAATGTGCCCACTTTTACTAAACTCTGTCTATAAGTCTTCTAGAAGATTGCTTATAGATATTTTATTCTTATGGTAGACAATTCAATTTAATTCTATAAGCTATCTAGTAGTACGTTTCTAGACACGTTTGTGTTAATTGGGTATACAGATGGACAGTTCTATCCATTTGACAAGGAACCCTAAAAGTTCATCAAAACACTCCCTCTAAAAATTTCGTCAGATTTACGTGTCATACTTCCCTAACATTTAATAAAATAATAAGTAAGATACAACATACAACTTCTTATTTAACAGATGCGCACAAATAAAACTACCCAAGTATATTTAAAAACGTAGAGCAATCCATCTTTCTCTTAGCATGAGTAATGTTCTGAAAAAACTGTTTTTCAACGAATAACTAGATGAAAGTAGAGAGCTTAAAACGTCTGTGGTTATGATAGATGTTGGCATGCTATGCTCTCTGCCATTCACGGTAATATTCATTACCATTCATTGATTTTTGTATACACATACTCAGGGGTTACTTCGTAAAAAAATTGTAAATTCGAACGTTTGGATGCATGGATATTTGTTACTCAATCCAGCTTAATTGGAGCTCGATGAAATTTAGCACGGATATAGGTTATACAATAAAATAATACATGCGCTACTTTTATGATTCATTGAGATTGTTGCCGAAAGCGGGCAAAAAATACAATAAAAAATAAGTATGTCATACAATAAAAACTTCAATGTAGTTCCGATGTATTGTCTCGATAACAGTCTCATATTTATGTCAATTCCATTATATTAGTTGCAATGAAGCAATGAATTTTTAACGTCTTCCTTTTTCCTTTGTACAATGAATAACCACCTCGACGGCTCGACTTTTTGTTGTGATGCTGATACGCGTTTTGATGAAAACGCGCTTCTGCATTTTGCAACATGCGCGCGTGCGTCAGAAACGATGCAAACGTGCGGCTGTATCGAAACACAAGTATAAACAAAGTTGAACGCCAATGGCGACAATAGAGTCACAAGTGAAGATGATAAAATTTAATCATGCAAGATATTGTAGACAACCAATCAACTGAAAATATGAAGTAAAAGAAACTTTTCTTCAATCGTTGTGAAATCATCAGTCTCGGAAATTATAGCTCAAATGTACCTTGTAGAAATCGTAAGTGACGCACGAAATGTTACTAAAACTTATTATCAGTAAACTGTTCTAAATGCGAAAGTTTTGGATGTCTATTATTCTTTCACGCAAAACCTGAAATAAAAATGACAAAAATCCGAAAATAGCTTACCGATAATATTCAGAAGGTCATGACAGGCTATAAATATCCAACAAATATATGCAAAGTGGTACAAAACAAGCGCTACATATCAATAGCTTACAATCTAAAGGACGGAGGTAGGTAGCGGGTCGTAACGGATAGTTTGTTGTCCTTTGTTACCTAAACAAATGCAAATTGCACGAGATGAGATAACACTGGCAGCCCATAGAGGGAGACAAACAATGTGAAAGTCTAACCGTTTTCTTTTCGTGCCGTCGACCCCGGGGTCGAAACTCTCCTCTTCATAAATTTTAGGAAACTAAAATTGTTTTTGAGAGAAACATCATTCGTTCGCCTTTGATAATTATGTATTCTGTTAATTTAGCAGCTGCAGTTTTCACTGGAGATTTTAATACGTTTTTTATGAATAATTTATTGGTAATTACTAACTTGCATGAAGTTGAATACTCATAGCATAGCAGAGCATAATCCACTGCTGGGACTCAGGCCTTATCTTTATGAGAAGGAATGGATGAAACCCACCTCGTGAGCCCAGTGCGGATAGGTGGATGTCGGTTTCCTTAGGGTCCTTTCCTTCAAACGTTTTGAGAGCAGTGGTGATAAAATAAATTACACAAAGTTTTGCTATTTTTTTGTTTATTTATGTCATCGCTACTGCGCATCGCATCGCCATAGATTATGCCTGGCTGGGTTCAAACCCAGGACTTAGAATATTAGTATATATTATAGACTTAGAATATTAGTATATATTATTATGTTAACATAGGATTAAATAATGTGAATAAAATAGCAGTAATTAAGATAAATATAAGTAGTTGTAAAACATGTAATAGAATTAATATAGCAATTAAGCATTAAAATAATTAGTAGTAATTAGTAATATAGTGTAAGCAAATTGTATTTTGCTTTTATACGCAGTAATTTAGTAAGATAGACGTGTTTTAAGTACAAAATGTAAAAATAACAAAAAGAAATGAAAAATGTGTCGGATAGGGTTATTTTCCCCAATGGTCTAAAAGTAATAATAAATATAAGACAAGAAAATAGTTAATAAAATGGGAATCCCACCCATGGAAATGAGAGAGATGCATGCAAGAAAGATCCAGTATGAAGAATGAAAGTGCGAGAGGCATAAAAGTGAGAACTGGCATGAATGAGTTTGGAATAGACTAGGCGCCAATTACGTTGGTGGAGAAAGATAAAAAACAAAAAAAAAAAAAAAAAAAAAAAAAAAAAAAAAAAAAAAAAAAAACCCAGGACTTAGGTACAACTCGTCAGTCGGGGGCTCGGGGCCTTTACTGCTGAATTGAGGACTCTCGTGAATTTAATAACCTTCCTGGAATTTTGATTATAACTTCATAATCTTATATTCTCGCAGTTTTATATAAGGTGTTATTTAGATTTTATTGGTTTAGTTTTGTATTGTAATACAGAAGGTTAGAATTTGTACCAGCTGTTGATATTATTTAACTAAAACAGATAAGTTCATTGTCTCTAATAAAACGTATATTTAAGAACCTATTCTCATCATATTGTTTTTTCATTTATCTTTATAATTATACATTCTAGTAGATGCTGTTTATAAGAACGTATAAATCAAAAATAATTCTGCTGCATAAAGCTCTCACTAAGGGATACTTGAGGTGAGTTTGAGAGCATTGAATATTTAGTAGACAATTATAAAGAGCACGCAAGTCAGTTTACACAGAGTAATGAGTCTTGCATAGGTCAAAGTCTTGCATAGGTAATATTTGCATCAGACTTTACAAAAGATACCATAGGGAGATGAATGAATGATTGACTGCTGCGCTGCGTGTCGCGGGCTCGATTCCCGGATGAAACAAATATTTAAATGATAGACAAATAGTTTGTTGTTCTAGGTCTGGATGATTGCGTATGTAAGTTTAAATGTTTGTAAACGTACCCTACTACTTCCTAGAGGAGGGCAACTATCAAAACAGAACAGAAAAAATCGTTTTGAAAGAGTTCTATAATGATTAAAAAATTCATCTATTTATGAAGCCCTCATAATTGTCGTTTTGGTTAATTATACGACGTTCATTCTTGACTTGTTTATCATAACGTTAAAAACAAGTTAATGCCGATAGAACGTCGCTTTGTTTAGACCCCCAGGTAAACTCAAAACTGTTCTGTTTTGAGCCTGCCACCCAGCAACTCATGTTTTCAAATTCCTTGTACAACTTCAGTGTAAGATGTTGCCAAGTTTCCCATAAACTCAAAAAAGATGAAGTATGTTTATATAAATAGGAAAACAATTATAGAATTTGATGGTATAATTAGTTTTCAAGTTAATTAGTTAGTTCTTAGTTAAAAATGTAGACGTAGATGTTCAATTATTTTATTGTACATGTAGAGTGGTCAACTCCATTTTTTTTCGGTGTAAGTACCTACTTCTTATTTATGGAAAACTAGTTATGTCATCAAATTCTATAGTAAAATTGTTTTCCTATTTAATAATAATATTATAGTTAATCTTTGTTGGGTTTTAACTTTAATGTTAACGTAAAATAAACTTTATAATACTTAAAAAAATATATTTTTGCATTATTATTCTCTTTTTATTATTTGTTTTATGTTATGAAATATCTATTATTATTTAGAAATTCATATCATTAATTTTTTTGACTCAACATGATCCGGGCCGAATCTTGTCATACCCCTTTACTAAATGTAGATAGTGCCAAATTCAAGCACGAAAGCCCGACAGAGGTAGCACTTAGCATTATACAAACTACAATTAGACACTCGTATCTCGGGGTCAAGACTTCGCAGTTCCTGTCAGCACTTAACGTTTCGGACCCCAGTACAGGAAAGGAGGGGCTTATGATCCCAGGAAGGAAACCGGGACCGGGTCCCCAGAGGCGTCGAATACGGATTTCGCATTACGAAACTCCTTTGATATGCATTATTGTAATCAAAAATGTTCTTCTTTTGTTCAGGAGCTTGTTGTTCTTCTGTGTAGTTGTATTGTCGTATGCATAGCGGTAATTCTACGGATTCTCTAGTCTGTATTTTTATGTTACTTGAGTTTATTTATTTATGCTGTAATAAATGTAATAGCCCTCTCATAAAGTAAAACAATTACTGCTTGAATTAAATATAAAATGTTTAAATAGTACATTAAAGGCGTGTAAGGTGAGGGCAGTCCTATTTTTAGGCCTAATATTCATCATTGCCAGCCAACGTGGCAATGCTGTCATCTTTCTAGGCCTAGTTCCAGTTGACAGCAGCATTCGTATGATCGAGCACAAAAAGAAAGTATCAGAATGAAGAAAATAAGTCTTCTCTATTCGTTTTAACAATGATACGTTGAATTTATTTCATCCTGAAAAATTGTGCTTGAATCTTAGAAGGATACAAAAGTTTTACACAAAAAGTTTTTAAAACAAGCGTCGGATAAAGTTGCGGTATAACAAATATGGCGTGCTGCGGTTTCTCCTGCAACATGTCCCGGGAAACGTTGCAAAGATGCATGAAAACCGACAAGTTGCTTTGGATGTCACCCAAGGCGTTCGCAACTTTGCATTCTAAAATCCTTGTCTTACTAGGATTTGAGAAATTGACGATTGTGATCTGCAGTTTGCATTTTATTGTTGTTCTCATGCGTTCTATTTGAATAACGCTGTCATAATATCGTGCAATATAATGAATAATGTATCTTTATAATATAAAAATCAATTATTGCTGTTCGTTAGTCTCACTAAAACTCAAAAACGGCTGGACCGATTTGGCTAATTTTTTGTTTTTAATTATTCTTGGAAGTCCAGGGAAGAAAAAAAGTGATTTAGCGGTACGAAGTTTGCTGGTTCAGCTAGTTATTAATAAAATACAATTTAACGCCAGAGTCTTATAAAAACTAACAAATTTCGATGTTACATTCATCCATCACACAAACAAATAAAAAAGAATACAACGTGTAACGTTAATAGCGCAAAACCTCTCGTGGGGTAACTCAGCCCATATATATATTTTTTTTTGCGAATTTCCAAAAGTCTTAGAACAAACATTGTTCAGTAACATAGGCTGAGTTACCCCACGAGACGTTTTGCGCTATTAACGTTACACGTTGTACAGAAAGAGGGATAATTACTACTGTCAAAATTAAAAACTTGTTGAAGTTTTTTTACCTTTTTTCTTTCGTTTACAAGCATTTTTTTCGATGACTATTACTTTATGTCACAATGTTTATAAACGATATCGAAAATACTTACATATGAGTACATACCAAAATAAAAGAATACTTTTACCTACAATTTGAACACAAGCCTCATAACATCAAAATGTTGTCATGTTTAACTATAAATCTATATTAATAATTTCGTGCAGGGCTACGGTAGACTCGATCGAAAGCTTGCCTGATTAATAAAACATTAAAAAATAAAGATTTCGAGTCGACAACATATATCCGCAAAATTCGGATTGTCGAGTATTTTGTACATTTCTAATGATTTTCTGACCAGACAGATCGCAGCCGCCATTTTTGACATCGGGTAACATGTTGAGAAACTTTTTTAATTTTCTTTGATTTTGGCAACCGAGTCGATAGCACTGTTAGCATGCCAGTGACATGTGGTGTATTAAGTACTAAACCTCCTCGACACGTTGCGATATTATTTAGAAAAAAAACTATGAACTGTAAGGCCAGGTTCTCACGGCGATTATTTTCCCGTATACCGTATAAACGATTTTATCGAATAGAGGAGTGACAACAGAATATATGTGAAAACTTAAAAATTGTTTACACGGCGTTCATACGGGAAAATCCCGTGTTCGAGAAATATATTTTACCGTATACCGTGCGAAGTTGTCACCGGAACGCCGCGTCTCGAAACGATTTTATCGAATACGACTCGCAGTGGCGCTTATGTTCATGTTGTGTCGTTCACACGACTCGCCCATTCGAGAATCGTACGCACTCGCATGCGTGGCCCGAAAAAATCGAATCGAATGGTTGCCGTGTGAACGACTGCATCGTATACGGTAAAACCGTATACGTGAAAAAATCGAATCGAATGGTCACCGTGTGAACCTGGCCTAACTTATGTCAGTGTCAAACAAACGTGTAGCCGTAAACAATGATGACAGTGGCAACCACGAATGCCTTTCTGATCGAGAACGATATTACCTCCGGCTTCTTCACGTCAAAGGGCCGACTTGCTTCAGAGAGGAAAGGACCTATGAAAATATTATTTACTGGCTTCCAGTCCCGGCTTCGCACGGGTGGACATGATATAATAATTATAGCCTATGTTACTCGCTGCGGCGCGCAGTATGGAGGGAGCGACTGTCGCAACCGAGCTCCGGGCATGCCGCAATCGCGGTGGTAAGACCCCTCTTTGATGAGTGGCTGGATAGGCGTCACGGCGTCCTGACCTTCTGCTTGACGCAGGTCTTCACCGGACACGGATTTTTCGGGAGGTACCCGTGTCTGATGACGAAGGAGGCAAGGTCTGGGTGTCACCAATGCGAGGATCGGCCGGAAGACACGGTGGAGCATACGGTGCAGGACTGCCCCGCGCGCAACAGAGCACCGCCGTGTCCTCACGACGGCAATAGGCGGAGACCTCTTGCGCCCTATCTCTGTCCGATCATGGACCAACGAATTATTCCCGTTGGATCCCACTTTTGAATCCCACTTGAATATTTTTCGACGGCGCGTTGTATTCCACGCGCGCCTCAAAGAGTGCAGTCAGCATTATGACGGGGCCCCTCTGTAGAGGGCAAAAGCCTGCCAGGGTCGCGGGACCAACGAATTACTGTGACCCCTGAATGTAAAGGGCTATTGAAGGACACCGTGGATTTTAGTCAGTACGAGTCTGACAGCCCTGGGTGGGAGGACTTATTTGATGATGTTACACACTAAAAAAAACATACAAAAATACAAATCTTTCCTCTTCATAATAGATATTAGGAGTCTGAAAAGTGTTGGTATGGTGGTACATGCATGAACTGTGTTGGTACGGCGAATCCCCGCTGCCTCGACAAGTTTAGTGCGGCGGGAAGAGCTCCGGAGCGATCTCAGGGCGGTATGAAGGGAGCGACTGTCGCAAACGATCTCCGGCCAATAGGCGCGAACAATGGGCGAAAAACTGCAGTTTTTATTTAGGTACTATATTTATTAAACACAATGAATGAAGCTATACGAATCTATGCCTTGCATACCTTTAATACCCATTCCTTGAGAACCGATGACTACAGAAATATCTACCTACATTTTGTACCAGATCTGTAGTTATGAGTCATGTTTCACCCGAGCGAAGCCGGGTTTTCATCTAGTCTATATTAATAATTTCGTGCAGGGCTACGGTAGACTCGATCGAAAGCTTGCCTGATTAATAAAACATTAAAAAATAAAGATTTCGAGTCGACAACATATATCCGCAAAATTCGGATTGTCGAGTATTTTGTACATTTCTAATGATTTTCTGACCAGACAGATCGCAGCCGCCATTTTTGACATCGGGTAACATGTTGAGAAACTTTTTTAATTTTCTTTGATTTTGGCAACCGAGTCGATAGCACTGTTAGCATGCCAGTGACATGTGGTGTATTAAGTACTAAACCTCCTCGACACGTTGCGATATTATTTAGAAAAAAAACTATGAACTGTAAGGCCAGGTTCTCACGGCGATTATTTTCCCGTATACCGTATAAACGATTTTATCGAATAGAGGAGTGACAACAGAATATATGTGAAAACTTAAAAATTGTTTACACGGCGTTCATACGGGAAAATCCCGTGTTCGAGAAATATATTTTACCGTATACCGTGCGAAGTTGTCACCGGAACGCCGCGTCTCGAAACGATTTTATCGAATACGACTCGCAGTGGCGCTTATGTTCATGTTGTGTCGTTCACACGACTCGCCCATTCGAGAATCGTACGCACTCGCATGCGTGGCCCGAAAAAATCGAATCGAATGGTTGCCGTGTGAACGACTGCATCGTATACGGTAAAACCGTATACGTGAAAAAATCGAATCGAATGGTCACCGTGTGAACCTGGCCTAACTTATGTCAGTGTCAAACAAACGTGTAGCCGTAAACAATGATGACAGTGGCAACCACGAATGCCTTTCTGATCGAGAACGATATTACCTCCGGCTTCTTCACGTCAAAGGGCCGACTTGCTTCAGAGAGGAAAGGACCTATGAAAATATTATTTACTGGCTTCCAGTCCCGGCTTCGCACGGGTGGACATGATATAATAATTATAGCCTATGTTACTCGCTGCGGCGCGCAGTATGGAGGGAGCGACTGTCGCAACCGAGCTCCGGGCATGCCGCAATCGCGGTGGTAAGACCCCTCTTTGATGAGTGGCTGGATAGGCGTCACGGCGTCCTGACCTTCTGCTTGACGCAGGTCTTCACCGGACACGGATTTTTCGGGAGGTACCCGTGTCTGATGACGAAGGAGGCAAGGTCTGGGTGTCACCAATGCGAGGATCGGCCGGAAGACACGGTGGAGCATACGGTGCAGGACTGCCCCGCGCGCAACAGAGCACCGCCGTGTCCTCACGACGGCAATAGGCGGAGACCTCTTGCGCCCTATCTCTGTCCAACCATGGACCAACGAATTATTCCCGTTGGATCCCACTTTTGAATCCCACTTGAATATTTTTCGACGGCGCGTTGTATTCCACGCGCGCCTCAAAGAGTGCAGTCAGCATTATGACGGGGCCCCTCTGTAGAGGGCCAAAGCCTGCCAGGGTCGCGGGACCAACGAATTACTGTGACCCCTGAATGTAAAGGGCTATTGAAGGACACCGTGGATTTTAGTCAGTACGAGTCTGACAGCCCTGGGTGGGAGGACTTATTTGATGATGTTACACACTAAAAAAAACATACAAAAATACAAATCTTTCCTCTTCATAATAGATATTAGGAGTCTGAAAAGTGTTGGTATGGTGGTACATGCATGAACTGTGTTGGTACGGCGAATCCCCGCTGCCTCGACAAGTTTAGTGCGGCGGGAAGAGCTCCGGAGCGATCTCAGGGCGGTATGAAGGGAGCGACTGTCGCAAACGATCTCCGGCCAATAGGCGCGAACAATGGGCGAAAAACTGCAGTTTTTATTTAGGTACTATATTTATTAAACACAATGAATGAAGCTATACGAATCTATGCCTTGCATACCTTTAATACCCATTCCTTGAGAACCGATGACTACAGAAATATCTACCTACATTTTGTACCAGATCTGTAGTTATGAGTCATGTTTCACCCGAGCGAAGCCGGGTTTTCATCTAGTAAAATAAATTGTACTAAGATTTTGTACTTATTATCCTTACAAAAAGTTTAATATTTAATTTATATAATCCCACTGTGGATTTCTGAGCAGGAAAAGGCAATAAACTAGTGAACAAAAAAATATTAAAATATTAACTTATAAAGCAATTTACACGTGTACATTTTTTCCTGTACCTAACACAAAATGAAATCCATCCGTGAAACCATACAATGTACAGAGCAATGTGAAAATGTGATGAATAACAAATTGGGGGATTTTCTAAAAATGGGTCATGTTAGTTTTATACAAAAATATAGCCTAAACCTATTGAATCAAAGCTTTTGAAAAAATATGCCATTCACATGTCATGTTAAATTATTTATTTATTTTGCATTCGTTTGATAGGATTTTCCATTTTTTTAATGCAGTTACGTGAAGTTATTAAACCCTAACTATTCATATCAGTTTTATTCAGAAGAAATATTTTCAAAGAACGGAATACCAAGTATTTTACCTGAAATTCAATTTAAATTAAAAAAAAGACACGCTCATGGTGTTTAATTTAAAACAGAAACCTTAACTTTTTTACGAGTTCCCATCAAAAAGAACTAGTTTTACAATTTTCTACAGCGTTATTCAACATTCAAAATCAATTTTAGTAGCTAAAGATGGCCAGACCTTTAAAATAAATCAGCCTTCATTTATTAAACTAAAGGTTATTTTACACGTCGATAAACTTACAGTACCGAACTGTTCCTACCCAAGATTATATAGGCCAACAAACAAAGCAGCAAAATTCAGAATTCAGACTTTAGAACATTCTAGAAACTGGCACTTAATCCTATCCATTGTTTCCAATATTCGATTCCATATTTGCAAGCTTCACCAACTCTCGCCCCCCCCATACGTCAAACGTTATATAGAGATACGTACCAACATAATTGGACACTGTCTTTTGTGTTCGATAGTGAACTAAAGGCTCTTTGAGAATACCTTGGGCGGATTGAAAAGCGATTCCCTGGAATCCATTCGACGAGAAATGAGCGCAAGTAAGTCGCCCGGATAGCTCTGCCTCAGCCGGCCGGATGTAGAGGGCGTGCGCCTCCGGTGACGTGTTTCCGCTGGCAAGCGCTTCCGGCGTCTAACAATATTTGCCACATGTACGAATTCTGAATTTAAACTCGACACTTTATCAAAATTTCTGTTGATTGCGCTTGAGTGTAGTTTTGAAATCATTTGTTGTTTTGACTTTTTGTAAATTTGTCGTTTCAAATAGTAAAAAAAAAAATTAACTACCCTTCGTTCTGATGTTTAATGAATATAAACTGTTCAAAATAACGTTAAAGATTAAATCTAGATAAAAGAAACCACATTTATTTTTATCTCGTTATAAAGGTCGCCGATCATAAAGCTAAAAATATTAATTTGGGGCTTAAAATATAAAATTGTGTGTAAAGAAATATCCTTGTATCTATTTTTTTTTTTACTTTTCTTTTTTACACGAAAAATCATGAAGATGAATAATTTCATTGAAAACTGATTGTTACATTTCATAACGTGGGTAATTAGAGTATGTTATAAATAACCTAATTTTACCTACATTTGCGTGTTCAAAGAGACTTCTGTGTAACTGAATTTGGTTCCTGGAACGTGAAATCCCCAGATTTCGACTTGATATAGCACAAAATGTTAAATATTTAATTTTAGTCGTTCATTACCTTTGATATCAAGAATACTTAGTTCGAAATTCCTAGAACACGAAGTCTTTAAAACACAGCCTTACGTCGGATGCAGACAATCGCAAAAAATACGACCTTTTTTTTTTAGCGTCGCAAAATCATCAAATGTGTCCCGGAGTGGGACAGGAGGGACTGTCATACTTGTACTGACTAAAATCCACGGTGTTCCTTCAATAGCCCTTTATATACCAGGGTCACGGTTACCAGGTGGGACAGTCTCTTAGGGGGCCCCGTCAGATTGCTGACAGCTCTTTGAAGCGCGCGTGGAACACAACGCGCCGTCGACCCGGGCATGGTCCATGATCGGACGGCGCGTCACCCATTACTCGCCGCCCGCATGCCCGCGCCTACAGTGGCCGGAGATCGTCTTGCTACGTCCGTTGCCGTGGGCGTCTCCCGCGGCGACTGGGCTGTGAGGTAGACGCTGTCCTCTCCCTCACGCGTTGTGCCTCCTCCTTTGCTAGCATTACTGGTTCGCAGAAAGAGGCGACCGCTTCCCATTCCGTCTCGCCCCGCAGCATGGCCTCTATCAGTGCCGGGCGTGAGAGGTCGCCGCCTATCGCCTCCGTGAGGACACGGCGGTGCTCTGCTCAAGCGGGGCAGTCCTGCACCGTATGCTCCACCGTGTCCTCCGGGCGATCCTCGCAGTGGTGACACCCAGGCGTTTCTTCCTTTCCCATACGACAAAGGAACCTCCCGAAACATCCGTGCCCGGTGAGGACCTGCGTCATGCGGTAGGTCAGGACGCCGCGACGCCTCTCAAGCCACTCCTCAAAGAGGGGTCTTACCGCCGCGATTGCGGCGTGCCCGAAACAATACGACCTTAGATCGTTATTTGCGCAATGTCTGTATGTAGCCGCAGGAAATTTTAACGTTTGGCAATCTACGAGTATATCAGTTAAACACCGATATAGATGTCTTCCTTTGTGCTGCTTCCTGCTCATGCCGATCATGACCTAGCACGACTTTACACGTTTTATTGACGTAAAGTAAACGGGAACTTTGACGTTAATTGATGGAATAAACTAGTTCCTCACTCGTATACTAACAGTGCTTTTTAGGGTTCCGTAGCCAAATGGTTTATTTTGTAGTACGCTCTGTCAAAAATTCGGAAATCTTGGGCTATGGCCTCGGAACTCGGAAGTTGTTTTTTTTTTCTTGTGAGTGCAATCGTCATTGTCGCTGCACTCTCGCAACATAATAATTGACGTAATCATTGTACCATTAGTGCATTTTAGTCGGCCTTTATGAGAAAATGAGTTTTAATAATCGTATGAACGCGAACTAAACTTTCACACTACCAATCTCGGCCTTAATGTCACCGAATAATAGGAAAATCCGAATAGTTCCAATCGGATACAACACATAGCTACATGAAAACCTGTATGTAAAATTTCGCCAGCAATTTGATAGGGCAGCCTGTTAACGAAGCTTCGATGGCAAGATAGATATTTGAAAAAATCGGGTGAGCTTTTGGAATGTCAACCGGGCCGTGGTCGGTATCCGGGTCTGTAGGCTCGTTACCCGCGCTTGTATTTGTTCATCGTGCTCGCTGCGTTCGGGGTCATTCGGGACCGACGAAACATGAAACGAAAAAAAAATGCATGATTCAGGAACCTGTCTAATATTTAGTGAGATCTGATTGGAGCGTATCATGTTAAGTACTGATGAGTATTTGAAAACGTAGACTACTTTGGTCCCCATTTTAATTCCCAGTTTATATGTTTTCAGCAGTAAAATAAAATACCCTTATATAGCAATATAAATAATTTCTGTTTCATATTTTCTTTGGGACTGTTATTTTAAAATAATCATATTTTATGACCGATGGAGGAAGTTGTGTCTTCCTCTTTTCAATTCTCTTATCATAAAGCAGCAGATTCAATGACAAAGCATCGTTAACACACCATTACCTACAACTCTGAATTGTCAAAGAACAAAGGTGTAGATATCGATAATTCGAGATTTTCCGTTGACGGCGTCAATTTAATTAAAGTGCTAACGACTTGAGAAGATTCTTCGCGGAACACCGACTTTTATGACCTTTGCTCCTGAATATCTTTGGCATAACTTTAGTTGAGTGAAAGTAGAGGTATTTATTGTAATATAGAAATGGCACGAATTCTTTGAAAGATGAAAAGTATTATGCGAAAGTTTGTGAGGATGGATGAATGAAATTTGGTGCGGGCGAAGCCGCTGGCAAAAGCTAGTATTATAAATACGGGAGATTGTAAGGGTTAATGGAATGTTAGATGGGTGTTTGTTGCTCTTTCACCCAAAAGCTATTGGACAGATTTAGATGAAACTTGGTACCTACACAGATAGTTTATAACCTGGATTAACGCATAGTATAGGTTAGTCTGATAATTTTCGTGTTATAGCTGGCGAAGACAAAGGAAGAAAGAAAAAGGAGTAAATGATACTGTGCCGTCTGAAAGAGGGAAAATTGATGAAGAAAACGTGTCGCACCGACGACAAGTAAAATGAGATGAGGTCAAATAGATGATGAATTATTGATGATGGAGCGGGCGAAGCCGCTCAATTAGTTTATCACCATTGGTATAGTTTCAGCTCAGTACCACCCAGTTCCACGCATAGGATTCCCATTTTTAGACCATTTTCTTTGTTTTGTGCGTCTCTCATACAGATTCTACCTGCAATTTGGGATCACATAATGAAGATACGGAAAGAAGTGATGGAACTGTGCTCAGGATTTAGATATATTATGCTTTATGCTTCTAGCCATAAGGTCTAATATTAAATAAACGTATCCTGAAGTCGTTCCATTTATAATTTGAAGGTAACCAATGGATGGTAGGGAAGTAGAATACTTAAATAGTAAGGCTCTCACTGGATAATTTTTTTGTATGTTACAATCAAAGATCTATTTTGAGCATTCGCAATCGTTATTAAAAAACTCTTAATTAAAATTCCGAACGATACAATATGTTGCAAAACATATACATAATGCTTAAAATCAAATCACTGCTTATATTAATTAGAAGATTGTGAAATCATTTTCATCATCATCATCAGACGCAAGACGTCCACTGCTGAACATAGGCCTCCCCCAGACCACCACGCTGAACGACAATTCGCCACTTGCATCCATCGGTTGCCCGCGACCCTCACGATGTCGTCGGTCCACCTAGTGGGAGGCCCACGCTGCGTCTTCCGGTCCGTGGTCGCCACTCGAGAACTTTTCTTCCCCATCGGTTACCAGTTCTACGAGCGATGTGGCCTGCCCATTGCCACTTAAACTTGCAAATTTTACGAGCTACGTCGGCGACTCAGGTTCTTCGCCGAATATGCTTGTTCCGAATTTTACCCCGCAAAGAAACACCGAGCATAGCTTTCCCCATTGCCCGTTGAGTGACTCTTAGTCTCTGTGAAAGACGAGCAGTCAAAGACCATGTTTCAGTGCCATAATGTCATCACTGGCAACATAATAGGTAACATAATTATCATCAATACGGTACCTTACATCAAACCCAGTGGCACAAAGAGTCATAAATCATAATCTTGTGAATCAAAAATCGCTGACACTGTGTAAAAATTTATGAGATGAATAAAGACAGGTCCCGATAAAATGTAATAAAATACATCATTTCGCACTCACCCTCACATATTTTATTCTTGAAGAATATATCACTAGATTTGCCAGTGACTTTGCTTGTGCGATGTATATAGATTTTGCAAGAGAAATGTTTTACTGGGATAAAAAGTATCTTAAGTTCTAACTAATCAATCACGGACGGATTAAAAAATGTTTAGGAAATGTGCAAAAACTCATAAAAAAAAAAACAAAAACTAACGACAGACTGACAATTAGTTTCGCGTTTCAAGCCAAGACAATTGTGGGTTATCATTTTATTAATATTTTGAAACTGATGACGGCTTTGCATTGTATAGAGTTAATCTGTTTAGTATTATATATAGCTTCATAGCCAGCATTGTGTGAGTACTATGTACTTAAGAGCTATCATTGACAAGACACCTACGTCTTTTATTGACTTGAATGACTCTGGCGGTTGAGAGTACGTCATGCTTATTCAAATGTCTCGCAGATGGTGGCGCGTGTGTCGGATCATATAGTTCCCTCCATAATGGTTGAGCTGAATGGTGCTGATACGTATGTTCGTGAATGGATGCTGTCAGTTGACAGTCTACTGAGCATAAAATACAACGTGTCCCAGGGATAAGTGACCGCCCAGCGTTTTTTGAATATTTGTACAAAATTATTAATAATTACATTTCGATGCCTTCCGGCCAAAAGGGGGTAACCGCCACTTTACAAACTTTACAGGAGAGTAGTTTAAAGTTCAAAAAAAGTGAAAAAAAATCATATAAAATTTTCTGTAAGTTTCAAAAGTTTCAAAATTTACCCATTTAGCTTTTGATTATGTCTCTACGAAATGGCATTATTAATTACAATAAATCACACTCCTAACACAATTTAGTGTCGCTTACCCTCAAATAGACCCGATTTCACTAACAGGAAAAAACGTATTAAATGAAAACAACTCGATGATTGAGTTCCAACCTAAATGATTTAAGTGCACCATTCGTTTTATTTCTATTGAAGAAAAAGAGCATACCTGTGACTTTTCGGTTCATCAAGTGCAGCCAATATGATATAACCGGCTATTGGTTAATGAGAGACGAACAAGGAAATTATAATAAGTTACGTAACAACAAGAAATATAATTAGCACTTTTATAAACAACGCGAAAGCACATTGTGTTTAATTCTTATAAAATTATACAGACACACTTAAATACGTAGATTAGACCTTTTTAAGTTTTTAAACTGACATTTACTAAGATGCGGATATGAAAAAAAAAGATATTATGCTCAATCTCTCTTTTTCTTCGTCTTCATTTTAAAGAATAACACAAAACAATAGTTATTTATTGTAAGTTAGTCTTGATAGTTATACATCTATGCTGCAATTCATACTTATGGACTACTCTTAGTTATGACAAAACGTAAGACCCCTCTTTGAGGAGTGGCTGGATAGGCACCACGGCGTCCTCACCTTCTGCCTGACACAGGTCCTCAACGGACATGGATGTTTCGGGAGTTTCCTGTGTCTGATTGGGAAGAATAAAAGCCTGGGTGTCACCAATGTGGGGACCGCACGGAGGACACGGAGGAGCATCCGGTGCAGGACTGCCCAGCTTGGGCATAGCACCGCTGTGTCCTCACGGAGGCGACATACCTCTAGCGCCCGGTATTGGTCGAGGCCATGCTGCGGGGCGAAACGGAATGGGAAGCGGTCGCCTCCTTCTACGAAGCTGTCATGTTAACAAAGAAGGTATCGGGTACCGTGAGGGAGAGAACAGCTTCCACCTCACAACCTAACCGCTGCGGGAGATGCCCATGGCATCGGACGTCGCGAGGTGATTTCCGATCGGTCACTGTAGGCGCGTAACGCTTCGTGTTCCACGCGCGCCTCAAAGAGCTGCCGTTAATTTGAAGGGGGCCCCTTTTAATTTTTTTAGCGTGGTAAATTCATAAAATGAGTTCTCCCACCCCGGCAGGGCAGGAGGGACTGTCAGACTTGTACTGACTAAAATCCACGGTCTCCTTCAATAGCTGTTTACGTTTCCGGGTCACGGTATTCGTTAGTCCCGCGACCAAGGCCTTAGAGACCCAAAGCCTGCCGGGGTTGCGGGATAGTCTAATCACTAAAATCCACAGTCTCCTTTAATAGCTGTTTACGTTTCCGGGTCACGGTATTCGTTAGTCCCGCGACCAAGGCCTTAGAGACCCAAAGCCTGCCGGGATCGCGGGATAGTCTAATCAGGTAACCGTGACCCTGGAGCGTAACGGGCTATTGAAGGATCACTGTTGATTTTAGTCCTTCCCGTAGGTACCGCCCTCGGAGGACTCCTTCGATGATTTAACCGTGATAAAGAAGGGTCAGATGAGGCACAAGATTAACTCTTTTGCAGAGAATTCATCACAAAACCCAATAACTCCTTGCTGGCCCAACCTTGGATTCGAACCCTTGATCATGTTTCTCAGCCGTATATACTAGCCAACAAAAAAACAAAAGCACTGAAAAACTAAACTGTAGGTCCTACTTATTTAACTATTCGGTATCGTCGGAACAAGGTAGCAAAAGAATAACTTTTTTCTTATGTAACCTAAAATAACTAAGTAGAATAATACAGTCATAGATGAACATAAAGTCTATTAAATAAACTTCCCGTTTTATTTTCCTTACAAAACTTTGGGCCAAAATGACTCACGAGCACGGTGGTGCTTACGCCGTGGTCGTATACAGACTTTATGATCGCTGCGGAACGCTAACGACATTTTGTTCCAACGAAAGAGAGAGATAACCGATGCTGTTTGTCATTCTTGTGTAAGCTAACCGCCAAACCTTTGATTTATCATCTTATCCAACCACCATACCAGAATTTTTTTTTTGGGAGGGAAAAAAAGGGTAAGCGACAATTGTACAGGCGACATTCGTTTTGCTGATTTATCCTAAGCGCCTTCGATGATTGATTTGGTGACTAGGGAAAATAAAAATAAGCGCCAAATAAAGTCACGGAAATGAGGCCTAAATGTAATAAATGACATATATTTTATCCAAAAAAACTGCCCTAATATCCTAACCGAAAGTTTGGTAAACAAAGATTCAAGCAAAATTTGAATAATGTATTTTTTACAAAAAAGTATTTACAGCCCAAACTACTTAACGTTCAAGTAAAAAAAAAAACATTCAATGCCAAAATTGCTTATCTCACAGTTTTGAAATATTATTTTTATCCAACCACCATAATACAAAATACACCAAAAATAACTGTCGTTTATGACGAAAAACTTAGTGTCAGAACCTCAATTCCTTTACCGCCTAAGCGACAAAAAGTTTGTCCTAGAGCCATGAAACTTAGACCATTAGACGCAGAAAAAAAAGCCGATTCCAACCATATATATAAGTCGATTTCGCAAAAAATGTCGCTTATCCCCTTTTGGCCGGAAGGCATCGATTTATATTTGTGACTTTTTGTAAAGACGCGTGACGTGCTGCAGTTTTTTACAATATTTCCTAAGTTTGTTCATCTTTTTCCATTTTTTTATTTATTGACTAGCCGACATCATAGTTTATCAATTAAAATCATTAAACATAACTAAGATGTAGTAAAACATTTATTAAATAAAAAACAAAATTAAAATTCGAAGAAAAAATATTAACTCTTCTTTTCAGTTTTTTCAAAATAAATCTAAAAAATGCCCCCTTAATAATTATCTTTCACGCGTCTTTACAAAACAAAAGAAAAAAAAACATAAATAAAACTAAAGCCGCTAAGTCACAAATATAAATGTAATTATTAGATAATTTTGTACAAATATTCAAAAAACGGGCGGCGGTCACTTATCCCTGGGACACATTGTATACAATTCAATGTTTTACATACTTAACTAACATGAAACGGTTTTTGTATACTACAACAGCGACATAAAATAAAAAGGTAGTTACCGGAAATACCTACTTCCCCCGTGAGACATACCGTAACAAACAACAACTTAAACATTTAGGAAGCACTTAGAAATTAGTCCCCGTTGAATAACTTATTAAAAATAAGTAATCCATTACCGGGTTCTTTAACATAAAAACTGTAACCCTTTTCAACCAAGTTTTATGATTTTTAGAAACATACCGTAAAACCGGCCAACATTGCCCTTGGCGGATATCTTTGCCCAAACACGAAAAATAACTAAAATCTTGAATTGTAAATAAATTTAAATAGCTGACAACATTATTTAATCTTTATGGTAAACTAGACTATTTTCCTGACAAAACTGAATATTAGTTACCTACTTCGCTAAGTTCACTCAGTTGTCGGCGAGACATGTTTAAAGTAGTACTAGTCTGAGGTGGTGCCAAAATCTTGTTTTACGTTTTTACACACTGACAGCGTACGACATCTCTCAGGTAAGCTATTTCAATATTCCAGTAATAAAAAGAACCACGCTTCATTTCTATGCTAGTTTGATACCAATAAAACGTAAAATCTTCAAGATAATGCAGTGGGCAATGATTCCCGAGCTTGCGTGAACATAGGAGTGACAACATTGCCCACAGCAAAAATAGTGTTAGGGATGGCACCCATTATATCTAGTAAGAGTTAACTCAGTTTTATCAACCAAAATGTTTTTATAATTCTTATGTTAAAACTCTTTTTAAAAGTAAATATTATATTTTTACGTTACAACGTCTGCCTGGCATGCCTTGCAATGACTATTTTTCCTTGTAATCTTTGTTATACCATTTTTTAAGATTTCTGTGTAAGATTTGTTTTAGAATCTTTAATATTAACCTTAAGTATAATAATACGTGCAATTTATAACTATTATACCTGACTGATTTATTATTTATAAAAGATTTTATTTAAAAGCCGATTATTATTTATTACATTAGTGTGTGGCAACCCTAACCCACCGTTTCAGTTTGTATGAAAAAGCAGCTGGTGTGTAGTGTAACATTGCCCACCTCAGTAAAATTAAAAATATAACGTTTTTGATATATTGATCACGAAGGATGGCAACTTTGCATGATTCACTAAAACATATCTTATTTTCAAAGCTCTAGAGCTGATAGTTTTAGAGAAATTAAGGGTGGGCAATGTTGGACGGTCGTGCGTTTAATTTTGCCCGGCTCTTTAATTGCATTTTTCTCGGATTCTGTTAAAGCTAGAAGCTCCAGATTTCGTGATTTGAAGCCTATAATAGTAATTGTTACCATGGTGTACTTGATTACGAGCTCTGATCAATATTTTTTTCGTAATCTCAAAAATAAGAAAAAAAGCGGGCAATGTTGGCCGGTTTTACGGTAAGTTAACCTTTGCATTTTTTTAATTAAAAAAATAATCCACACTAGCAATTTTTCCTGTATCGTGGCCCAGTCATTTGCAGTAACTCCATAAAACTGCATTTTTGTCCTCAGTTTTCGATGCATTTCAACAGTACCCAAACCGCATGAAAATTCGTATTTTCCAGGGCTAAACAAACTATACGAACATCTTTATACAAACTGCTTCGTTCATTGACGATCTTCGCACTACGAATTGAATCAAGCGCTACCGACTTTTAACAAGTGCAGTGCATCGCACCATTGTAATGTAATATTAACTTGTTTTTTACATGTTAAATTGTCAAATAAGACCTCACACCCAGGGCAGGACGGCACGTTGTACTTCAATAGACCTTTACTCTCTAAGGAGGCCCCCTGTAATATTGCTGACAGCTCTTAGAGCCGCGCGTGGAACACGACG
Organism: Agrotis clavis; assembly: GCA_954870645.1. Taxonomy (NCBI): domain Eukaryota; kingdom Metazoa; phylum Arthropoda; class Insecta; order Lepidoptera; family Noctuidae; genus Agrotis; species Agrotis clavis. The sequence continues at coordinate 20,551,146 of OX940924.1, read as the reverse complement.
CGCCGTCGACCCGGTCATGGTCCATGATCGGACAGCGAGTCGTCCATTACTCGACGACCGCATGGCGCGCCTGCGGTGGCTGGAAATCGCCTCGCGACGTCTTTTGCCGTGGACGTCTCCCGCGGAGACAAATTCAGAGGCCTTAGCACGCGTCTTCACGTTTTTATGAAGTAAACGCGAACTAGAACGTTAGTTTGATGCATAAAATTAGTTCCTCGTTCATACACAAGATGTTTTTATCTTTTTTCATATTAATCTTTTCACAGTCCAAGGGGTTAAAACTGTGTGTTTCAAACCGTCACTTTCCGACATTCTAGCATTTAAACTTACTTCTCGGAACCATAAGCGAGGGTGGCCGCTGTTAGCGTAGAACATAACCTCTCGGCCATGATATACGCCAACAATCGCGTTTGATTCTTAGTAGTAACTTTGAGTGCTAGAATGATGGGGCGTTATGCCAATTAAGGCGTATTACTCGTATCTAGTTTTGCCATACCGAATTTCCAGGTACAGAAGCCAACCAAAATAAAGTTGAGAAAAGGCTAAGCAGATGTATGAAAACTACGTATACATCTTGATGACAGCCCAAAAAACCTCGAGATTTGTAAATTAACTACAGAACCCTATCTTGTTCCCGACACGTACTACTTGAGAAGAAAGGCTATTTTTTATTTACACTTACTTTTCTATTCACTAAAGTGGTTGTCTTTAAAAAGAAAAGATTGGTACATTACCAAACAGACAAAGATAAATGAACACAAAGATTAGACGGATTCTCTTTTTCTTTTGTAATCTTGAAATTAAGAAAATCGAGTCTTGTTATGGGAATGTTTGTTACAATACGTACAGAGCTTTATTTACATAAAACCACGGATGTAATATCCGCAAGATATACAGATGTGTATTTCAGTAGCTATAATACTGATACCGTGACTTGCGTTTAAGTTCTAAGTAATTTAAATTCCAAGCAGTTGCCAACAAAAAACATCGGACACAAATTCAGACTCTAGGCTGCTAGATAATTGCAATGTGATTGAACAACCCAATAATAATTGTTAACCCGATCCGAGAATCGAACTAAGGATTTCATGTACAGCAGTAACACTTGCGCTCATTTTACCAAAGAGACAGTTTTCCAAGCTTTATTTACTAGTTCATATTACATTTAAGCGTGGGAATCTAGCGAGTCCAAATACAGAAAACCTCGTAAATACCAACACAAGTAATGAAATCAAGAAAATGGAATCGCATTTAGTATCGCCTAAGTCTCGTTTAAATTGCAAATTCCCGCTGCCATTCATTCAAGTCGCCATTCTTTTTATTTTCGATACATTTGAATCTTAAATTCAATCGAACAAAATCAGTTCAAACGATTTGGATTCCCGATGCAATTGCTTGGAATTGAAATATATTTTTAAGTAGGTACTGAGAAAAAAATGCTGACCCCAAGTAAAGTAACAGCAGGGCGGCGCGGTGGTGGGAATCTATGTATACAAATATTACAAAGCTGAAGAGTTTGTTTCTACGCGCTAATCTTAGGAACAACTGGTTCGAATTGAAAAATGATTTGTGTGTTAGATTGTTTATTTATAATATTGAGGAAGGATATATAATACAAACATTAAGCTATGGTCAACAGGAGCCGAGCGGGGAAAGTAAAGCGAACAGCTAGGTTTGAAATATTTATTTAAAACCCATAATTTGGAAACCTTTAATGCTTCATTTCTATTATTGTCGGTATAGTTGGCACAGTGGCTGAGCTATAGACTGTTTGGATACGTGACTCAAGATCATTCACACACACAAACAAGGCTCATATTATATTTTTTATAGCCTTCAGGCAGTTGTGTCATTACTGGCACAACTGCCTATAGGCACACACAAGAGACGGGGCACGGACGCGACACTCATACATTTTCGCCCGTCCGTGACGCGTCCTCGTCTTACGTCTTTTCTATGTGGCCCGCGCCCATGAGAGACGCGTCCGCGCCTGGGCAAAATATATAGAAGCGTCGCGACGTAAAACACACAGAAGAGACGGGTCACTTCTGTGTGTTTTACGTCGCGACGCTTCTATATATTTTGTATGAAAGAGACGCCGAAGAGACATACATAATAATGTCTCCACCCCGTCTGCGTCTTACGTCTTTTATATGTAGCCCGTGCCTAAAAATATTCAAAAAGAATATACATCATTTTTATCCCGTAATCCTATCACACTTTTCATATTACCAACTGAAAAGAGCTAAATGGAATTTATGAAGTTCCAAGAATCGCTCCGAACAGAGAAGCGCCTGTACTAAAAAAATAGCAATAACGTAATAGCGCGAGTGAAGAGAATTGTCGTTGGAATAAAAAATGTAGTTACAAAAGGAAAAACTATGTTATTTTATACCCTTTACGGCTTAAATATTTACTTTAAGTATAAAAGCGTGTAGTTATATATCTTTTTTTTTATGTCGCGGACGACTTTCAAACGGGAGTAAAGAATTCTGTCATTTTTATTTACCAAGTAGTGAGTTACCTGAGGAATTCATGTTTCAATAGATATCATAAATTTTACTTACACACGAACTTGTGTTTATTTTAAACCAATAGATTATACTTACTTCCTGAAATTCAACACGTAATTAGACAAATCGCAGTACGAGCTACGGCGTAGCACCGTAGCAAGGCGGCGTAGTAATCAGGTTTTTCTGCGTCGCGTCATCGTGTAGAGATTTTTCGTAAGTTTTTCGTCAAGGGTACCTATTTGATGAAATTTAATTATTTCCTATAAGCTATTGTCAAACAGACAGGCGTGGCGAACGCGAAGCGAGGCGTTTTTGTGTGTAATGTATGGAATTGTTTCAAGCCAGTCACATAGACTATCGGATCGCTTTCGTTTTTCTATGTGACTGGATTCAAACAATTCCATACATTACAAATAAAAACGCTTCGGATCGCATTCGCGTCGCCAGTCTGTTTGACTATAGCTTTAAGGCTTCCGTCTTCTTTTGACAAAATTGAATCGCGTTCGGCCAGTCGATCGTACGTCAAATTTCGGGCTCCCTTCCCGCAACCCCCCGCATACATCCTGCCTACTGAATTATTATAAAACAATTTTGATGCGGTAAGAACATTGCTCTACTAAGGATTATTTAAAAGGAGTTATAGAAATTGTTGCTTAATAAGTAGTTTTAATATGACTTGGTTTGTAATAATACGAGTATCACACAAGTGTTTTAATAATAATAATAACAATCGTGTTTAACTAATTAAACCTAAAAAAAGGTCAGTGCAGCAGTGATGCTGGCGAAGGAAGAGGCGGGACGCGTGAGAGAGAGGACAGCGTAAACCTTACATCCCAGCCACAGTGGTAGACGCCCACGGTGACTCGGTCATGGTCATCTCTGGCCATCGTAAGCGCGTAATGGGCGACTCGCTGTCCGACCATGGACCATGTCCGAGTCGACGGCGCTTTGTATACCCTTTGTAAACCGAGAACGTAAAAGGCTATTGAAGAACACCGTGAATTTAAGTCAGTACAAGTCTGACAGTCCCTTCCGCTTAACCTGGGGTGGGAGGACTCATTTGATGATTTTACCATGATAAATAAAATAAATATTTAAAAAAACAAAAAACCCAACTGCGTAAAAAAACTAAAAAGAAAGAAACAAGCCCAGTAGTTTAGAATTGACTCATTCACACTCACAGTCGGGGCCCATTCAAATTATACCAATCAATTCTTCCCAAGCGGCCCCGACTGTGAGTGTGAATGAGTGAATTCTAAACTACTGGGCTTGTTACTTTCTTTTTAGTTTTTTTACGCAGTTGGGTTTTTTGTTTTTTTTTTAATATTTATTTTATTTTACTTTTTTTTAGTTTTTGTTAGCATTTATCAGTCCAAATTAAATTGAAACATATGTTATATATACATTTTGGTAAACCATTTTTAAAATCCTTTGATTTGACACCCCACTTGATAGAGTGTGAGAGATCTTAAAAAAATATTTTTAGTTAGGAACCCTTTGCACGCGAGTTCGACTCGCACTTGGCCAGTTTTATGTACCCAGTGACACTCTCACGTTTAAGACGAATCTAACGACACCTCTCAAGTTAAACTCCATCAAGCCGTTTAGGCTGCAGAGCAACACAAAGAAATATACATACATACATACACTCGAAAAACATAACCCTCCTGGCGCAGTCGGGTATAAAAAGTCCGGGGCCATGCCCGGGTCGACGGCGCGTTGTGTTCTACGAGCGCCTCAAATAGCGTCAGCATGATGACGGGGTCCCCCTCTAGAGGGCTAAAGCCTGCTGGCGTCGCGGTACTTATCTCATTACCGTGACCCCGGAACATGAAAGGGTTATTTGAAGGACACCGTGGATTTTAGTCAGTACAAGTCTGACAGACCCTCCCGCCCTGGCCGGGGTACCACAGTAACATCCAAGGACTGCACTCCTTGTCATAGGCACAGTCCATTACCACCTGGAGACAGAGTAACCAACGCTTTTGTTCATTGCTGGATTTTAATGAAGGAGCAATGTTAGCGAACGTGAATGTGATACAATAGCTTGCTATCGTTAAGCAATTTAAAAAACAGGTTCAAACGATTTTCGACCTTATTGACATTTATGCAAAAACCGTATTTTAATGAAGGAGCAATGTTAGCGAACGTGAATGTGAGAAAAAACAAACCAAATTTTAAATGTTAATAAGGTCGAAAATCGCTTGAAGCTGTTTTTTTAACTTGCTATCGTTAAGCAATTTAAAAAACAGGTTCAAACGATTTTCGACCTTACTGACATTTATTCAAAAACCGGATTTTAATGAAGGAGCAATGTCAGCAAACGTGAATGTGAGAAAAAACAAACTAAATTTTAAATGTCAATAAGGTCGAAAATCGCTTGAAGCTGTTTTTTTAACTTGCTATCGTTAAGCAATTTAAAAAACAGGTTCAAACGATTTTCGACCTTATTGACATTTATGCAAAAACCGTATTTTAATGAAGGAGCAATGTTAGCGAACGTGAATGTGAGAAAAAACAAACCAAATTTTAAATGTTAATAAGGTCGAAAATCGCTTGAAGCTGTTTTTTTAACTTGCTATCGTTAAGCAATTTAAAAAACAGGTTCAAACGATTTTCGACCTTACTGACATTTATTCAAAAACCGGATTTTAATGAAGGAGCAATGTCAGCAAACGTGAATGTGAGAAAAAACAAACTAAATTTTAAATGTCAATAAGGTCGAAAATCGCTTGAAGCTGTTTTTTTAACTTGCTATCGTTAAGCAATTTAAAAAACAGGTTCAAACGATTTTCGACCTTACTGACATTTATGCAAAAACCGGATTTTAATGAAGGAGCAATGTTAGCAAACGTGAATGTGAAAGAAGGTCGGAATTCGCTCGAACCTGTTTAGTTACTTCTCCATATCTCTGCTATATAGTATAATTATAATGTCCTCAGGACTACATTATGTTAACTTTATTTCAACAGAATCGGTTCACAACTGAAAATTCTGTAGGAAAATTGACAATTAATTCCTTTTTTTCTACCCATATAGGCCGCGTTTAGTTTTGATATTTGAATGGGAACAACCAACAACAACCAACAACCAACTTTCAGATACACAACATACAACAAAAAAAAAAATGAATTTTTGAAATTGGACCACGTAAGAAAAAGTAATGAATGGTCATAAATAAAATATATATATATATATACATGTCGAATTGAGAACCTCCTCCTTTTTTTCCGTCGGTTAAAAAATATATTTTAATTTAATCAAGTAGAGCAACCTGAGATGCGTAACTGTGCGTAATCACCGTTAGAGCGAGAGAAGGTGCGAGCGAGAGGGACCAATAAAAATTCGTCGTGGACCTCACGTCCGATCGCTCCGGCCGTCCACCGGCCACTAAGGAATTTCTCTTGCAATTCTCGTTTATAAACACTTTTTGAGAGGTTATTTGAGATATTTTTTATTGTTGAAAAAAAGTGCTTTAGGTACAATTTTTTTTTTGTATTTGCTTTATTGATCTGTCGACATCAAAATAATCTAAATATTACATACCTACGATGCATAGTTCTTATGAAAAAAACTATTTATTGAGAGATAAAATCCGAGAATTTTGATAATATTCTGCCATCTTAATTTAGAAAATGAAAGATAAATATAAAAAACTAATCAGCGCAGTTTGAAGACGAGGATATTGCGGTCATTATGCGCTGCTCAGATTTTTAAATTAATTCTTCATTGTCTCAGATTGAGTGCACCAACGTAACTCGAAATGACGTTGGGCAGGAAAGAGCTGATTTGAACGCTTGATTTACCGTATATAATCCACTTAAATCAACTTAAAAAAAATAACTAGCCGTTACTTATATTATGGTTATTTATGTGCAATAATAATATTTCAAGCTATTGCACTATTTTGTTCAAAAATCACAAACAAAGTTACGCAAATAATTCGGCGCGAGTGAATTTTACAAGACCTGAGCCTTAAGATGTAATTTGGTTGGTCGCGGGACTACCGAATACCGCGACCCCGGTCGTAAAGGGCTATTAAAGGACACCGTGGATTTTAGTCAGTATAAGTCCGACAGTCCCTCCTGCCCTGCCCTATTTTTTTTTTTTTTACATGGCATAATCATCAAATGAGTCCTCCCACCCCGGGCAGGGCGGGAGGGACTGTCAGACTTGTACTGACTAAACCTTCGGTAGCCTTTTGTGTGCCGGAGTCGCGGTATACGTATGTCCCGCAACCCCCGCATGACTGAGGCCCTCTATAGGGGGGCCCCGTCATTATGCTGACGCTCCTTGAGGCGCGCGTGAAACACAACGCGCCGTCGACCCGGGCATGGTCCATGGCCGGACAGCGAGTTGCCCTTTACTCGCGGCCCGTATGCCCGCGCCTACGGTGGCCGGAGATCGTCCCGCGACATCCGTCGCCGTGGGCGTCTACCACTGCGTCTCGGGCGGAGGGAGGACGGTATCCTCTCTCTCAAGCGGCCCGCCTCCTCCTTCGCGAGCATGACTGCTTCGCAGAAGGAGGCGACCGCCTCCCACTCCGTCTCGCCCCGCAGCATGGCCGCGACCAATGCCGGGTGCGAGAGGTCTCCGCCTATCGCCGCCGTGAGGACACGGCGGTGCTCCGCCCAAGCAGGGCAGTCCTGCACCGTATGCTCCACCGTGTCCTTCGGGCGGTCCTCGCAGTGGTGGCAGCCGTCCTGCCCTGCCCTAGGGGGGACTCATATTACCACGCTCAAAAAAAAATGTAATTTGGAATTAAACACAAAAAGTACTTGAAGAATAGTATTTTTATTTCTCTAAACCCTGCTGCGGCAGAGTTCAATAAGAGAGTTAAATGAATTCAATTTTATTGTTACTAGATCAGAATCACTTTTCTTAGAACCTAAAACGGTGATCATGGCGCTTATAACACAAAACATAAAAAACATGGTAAATTTTTCTTTTTATTTCTACTAAAAGTGTTATTGCCCATTTGCCCACAAAAAAATGTATCAAAATCACTTGCATGATAAAGTTCGAAACCCAAAAGTTCAAGTTACACCTGTGTCATATGCCACTTCCACAGTTCAGTTGATCGACGGATCTCCATGAACTTTGCATACATATAGACTTGCCATGAAAATGACGATGTAGAACGATTTGATTCCAGTAGATCAAGTGTCAAGGATATGCAAATATCTCATTCCTTTGAGAGTTCGTCTAGAAACTAGTTTAATATAAATGCGTGACGAGTCAAACGTGAAGTGCAATACAGTTCCCAAAGGGCTTGAAGAGGAGCAACGTTGAATGCACAACGTTTTGTCAAAGTATTGAGTCATACTTCAAATGTCGACTGATTCTTAATTCTTTCAAGCATATTTTGCTTGTAATTATTTCTTTATTTAATAAAAATATTTGGCACCCACGACTTACTAGTCTAGTCTACAATAGATCGTTCGGGACGTCATCGGTCACCGACGACGTCCCGAACGATCTATTATCCAGCTGATGATGTTGATAAAAGGCACCGACGGTCGGTGCCTTTTATCAACATCATCAGCTGGAAGACGTCCACTGCTGAACATAGGCGGCCCCCATAGACCGATGCTTTTACAAACCGATAAACTCATTTCAAAACGCGGTCGCGGGGCTGTCTCATCAGGCAACCGTGGCCCTGGAACGTAAGGGGCTATTGAAGGATAACCGTGGATTTTAGTCAGTAAAAGTCTGACAGTCCCTTCCGCCCTGGGTAAGAGGACATTTTGATGATTAAACAAGATAAAAAAAGAAACGTGCACAAACACCCGAAATAATTACGTGTAGGTCATATGCAAAACTTCATTAAATTCAACACCAAACTATCCACGCGATAGACAAGATGGATAAGTTTGTGGGTATGTATACTATATTTCCTCACTCTTTCACTAGAGCACGAGGACACAGTGGAGCATACGGTGCAGGACTGCCCCGCTTGGGCAGAGCACCGTGTCCGTGTCCTCACGGAGGCGATAGGCGGAAACCTCTCGCGCCCGGCATTGGTCGAGGCCATGCTGCGGGACGAGACGGAGTGGGAAGCGGCCGCCTCCTTCTGCGAAGCAGTTATGCTCGCGAAGGAGGAGGCGGGCCGTGAGAAAGAGAGGACAGCGTCCTCCCTCCGCCCCAGCGGTATACGCCCACGACGTCGGACGTCGCAAGACGATCTCCGGCCACCGTAGGCGCGGGCGTCGAGTTGTCCATTACTCATACATACACATTAATGGACAACTCGACGCCCGACCATGGACCATGCCCGGGTCGACGGCGCGTAGTGTTCCACGCGCGCCTCAAAGAGCGTCAGCAAGATGACGGGGCTTGAAGGACAACGTGGATTTTAGTCAATACAAGTCTGACAGACTCATTTGATGATTCTACCACGCAAAAAAAAAAAAACGTAACGAAAACGAAAATAAAATGACCACTGGTCAGTTCCATACTTTGATATCCAAACTATAATATTATAAATGCGAAAGTAACTCTGTCTGTCTGTCTGTCTGTCTGTTACGCTTTCCCGCTTAAACCTCTCAACCGATTTTGATGAAATTTGGCACAGACAATCTTTAGACCCTGAGAAAGAACATAGGCTACCTTTTATTGCGAAAAAGGGGATGAAGAGGTTGAAATAGGGGTTGAAAGTTTGTATGGGATTTCTAAATTTTAAAAGATAAAATCATGAAACTTTATATTTAAGCACTTGATAAGATATATTTAAACATTTGTTCTAGCGTTTTTGAAATTTCGACCAGTGAGGGGGTGAAATAAGGGTTGAAAGTTTGTATGGGATTTTGTCATTTCTGGGGATAAAACCATGAAACTTTATATTTAGGAACATGATAAGAAATAAATAACAATTTGTTCTAGCGTTTTTGAAATTTTTACGACCGTGGGGGTGAAATTCTACAAACGGAATTCCCGAAATTCGAGCGGAACGGAACGGATTCGGAACGGGAACTACGAAGCCAAACTTTTTGTATACAAAATTTTAACCACTGAACCTAGGAACATCATATTTAGAAGTTTTGGGTGTATCAAGTTAAAAAAATTGGCTTTTGAAGTTAAAGTTCCTTTTAACGAATAGGACTCGGTCGCCGTCGCGCACATTCGCCGAAGTGTGGCGGCAGGCAACGGCGCTGTCGTGTGGTGGGGGGAGCGCACGAATCTAACTATGCCTACCTGAACGGGCAGACACGTGAGGGCAGACATCATTGTCGGACGCATGCGATCAGAGAATGTCGAGTCCAAACAATCTCCACATTTTAACAAATAATAACAAAACAGCAAACGTTGTGTACAAAAATGTTTTAAATTAGGTCATTTAAAAATATTTTTGTACACAACGTGATGCTGACCCCTGGAAGTGTCTCTTGGACATAAGGGACCAATAAATTTTCCTGGGTACTTTCTGCCACTTAATGGAATACATAGGTACCTTATACCTACTGTAAACAGATATTAATTTTTTTAAACATACCTACTATCTTTTAACCAAATGCTATACCCGAATCTATACCGTTCCATTAATATGATCCTTAATATTCAAATTAATTTACTATAACTGTGTAAATGTTTGTTTCACGGCTAATTTGCTGAGCCGTTTGTTACAAAATTGGATATGGATAGTCTGAAATCTGAAAAACAACATAAGCTACTTTTTATCAAAACACCACGCGGGTGAAGCCGCGGCGGAAGCTATTTACTATAACTGTGTAAATGTTTGTTTCACGGCTAATTTTCTGAGCCGTTTGTTACAAAATTGGATATGGATAGTCTGAAATCTGAAAAACAACATAAGCTACTTTTTATCAAAACACCACGCGGGCGAAGCCGCGGGCGGAAGCTAGTATTAAATAAAAAAAAACATTAATCAGATCTGGCCGCTTTGAAATAGGAGAACTGTGTTTGATTCCGATCGTTTTCTGTATTTCTGCTCGAAGCGTTAAGACTATTGTCTACCGAGCGCTCGTCCATACTAAAAGAGAAAACGTTTTTCTGCCTCTAAATGTTATCCTATCTTAATGATTTTTTAGAATGCTTCTAACACTGTAAAAAACTAGGTTTATAGGTTTTCTTTTTTTCAAAATTTATAATAGTTTGAAAGTAACAGGCGCCTAAAAGTTACTATTTTTATGACAAAATCTTCATTGAAGTAAAACCTTTGTATTTTAAAAACAAAGAAGTTTTAGAAAAAAAACAAAACCTACAAACCTAGAATATAATATGCTGAAACGATTGACACCAGAATCTAAGAGATTGGACGTGATTTAGTATGTGAAAAACGTTTTCTCCCGAGAGACAAATTTCATATAAAAAATACTCACAGTCAGTCACGAGCTGCAACGCTCTCTATCGCACGATCGGGGGTTTTTCAACGCGCGAGAGGGACAGCACGAGTTTTTATAAACACCTATTTTTTGAAAAGGCAGCCGCTGTACAATCCTCTTAAGATAAATCGAGACCATAAAAACTTTTATTTTTTTCTTTTTCCCTCTCGGAAGGAGGTCGTAACAGCTTGCATTTATTTTGTGAGAGATTTAAGAGGATGTGGTCTACAGACAGCGACTTTAAATAATTACGTGTTCTACCAGTTCATATTTCTCATGCAAACTGATTTATGTATTTTCAAAGCAATATGTTGGCTTAGAGCTTATATGGACTGCATTTTGATGGTTCTTCGCAACCTTTGAAATGTAGCTTTCATTTGAGTTTTGTTATGAATGGATTGAATGTAGGTCTTAACGGGATCATTTGTTGAAAAATAATAGTCGAAAGCAATTATTTAATGTTGCGGGACTGATGTCTCATCAGGTAACTGTGACCCTTTTTTTTTGTTTTTTTTTTAGGTTGTAAAATCATCAAATGAGTCCTCCCGCCCGGGTGGGGCGGAAGGGACTGTCAGACTCTTACTGACTAAAATCCACCCGTGTTCCTTCGGATGACCTTTACGTTCCGGGGCCACGGTATCCTGGGTTAAGAAAAAACTCGCGACCCCAGCAGGCATTTGGCGCGAAACACGACGCGCCACCGACCCGGGCTTAGTCCTTGGTCGGACGGCGAGCTACCCATTATTCACCGTTCGCAAGCCCGCTCCGCCGCTGTGCCCTCTGCTGCTCAGAGGGACACGCGTTGGAGCGTCCACACGACATGCTATTTGCATACGGGCAAAGAGACCCCTTAGGCACATAGTGCCTAAGGAAGAGTTTTTGCCCGCATCCCAGGGTGTACCGGCCCGAAAAACTGGTCTTCCCCCCGGACGGAGAGGGAACTCCAGTCCCCGGGCGCACGTGGAGGTTTCCTGTCTTAGCACCCCAGGTAACTGTGACCCTGAAACGTATAAGGGATATACGTATCAGGAACATCGGATCACCGTGGATTTTAGTCAATACAAGTCTGACAGTCCTTCCCGCCCCGCTTTGGGTTGGAGGACTCTTCGATGATAATTATTAACATGGTAAAAAAAAATAAAAATAAAAGCAATCATTTAACAAAATGTTGCACTTTCAAAAACTTGTTTATCTTTTTTTTTTCTTTCTATTTGGGTCACCATGCGTGGGTAAAAATATGACTGGACACACCTGTTTTTTGTAAGGAACATCCAAGAAACAAATCTGTTTGCTTAGTGAAAATAGTGAGGAGACATTTATTCTCTGACAATGCGCCATTGTTCATGCGACTGCCGAAAAATCCGGGCGGATTTCCTTTTGTGTAAAATGTTTCAGCTGGAACAAGAGTAAAGTCGCTACAGAGAATTTACTCAGGTGCAAATAAAACATAAAAAATATGAGATTTTATCTATAAAAATCTCTGTAGGTACTTTAATTAAAGTAATAAAGCTTTTCTGCACCGGGGAAGGAATATAGAAAATAGTTTTAGTATTTTAGTAGTTATTTTGTCTTAGTTGAAAGGGGTGGACGTAATTAAGTTTGTTTATACAAAAACCACAGCAGCTTTTTAAACAAAATTTGTACCTATTGATACATAGATCTTTCCATGCAAGCTTTATTCAAATGACCTCTCGTTTATTCAGGTCACCGTCGGTGAAACCCTCGATTTACTGTAACTCACTTCATGCGGACATTTCAGTCGAACGCCACTTTAATTGCATTCAATCCACGCCTATTGTTTACAAAGGCGGCTGTTAACATATCAAATTATTTATTCGTTGTGTTTCTGTTTAAATGAGAGGTAATTACAACCCACAACACGCATTACTGGCTCGGGGCCATGTTCGCACTAATGGGATGGCCTTATAGAAAGGAGTTAGTCGTGCTATCCATCAAGGGGATTAGCGAGGCAGGGTAGCTGTGTCGTCGCACCAACCTTATGGGATTAAGAGAATGACTACGACCTTTGCAGCGTTACGTTCAATTATTCCGTTAAAACCCGAGTGCCAGCAAAACTGTGCAGAAAAATATTCTCCTTTTTTTGTTTGTGTGCCAAACTCTCGAACCGATTGCAAGAGAGGAGAAATTGAATAAATATACCAAAGGGTTTTGAATAATTGATGTGTGTTTAACATCTTGTCAGTATTTTTTTACAGATTTTTGTTATTTAAACAAATTATACTGATTTAAGTGACACACAACAAGGTTCAATTTTCAGGATAACTTAAAACTCAAGTAAAATTCGTTGAGAGTGAACTCAACATGTAACAGTTCTGTCAAAATTCCAACTAAAATATTATCAAATACCAACCTCTCCTGTATATTCTTAATTGAAACAAAGCGGTAATTCCCTAATTAAACAACATTTGTAGGTGTTATTTGTAAAATTGGATTCATAACAACGTTTTCAGTGCAACCATACATCGGTTAATTAGGTAGACTATATTTGTTCGCGCAGCTGAAAATTAATGAAAGCGTAGCAGCTGCTGGAACGCTTCCACGAGAGTAGATCTCAACACATTTAATTGTTATTGTTGTTAATTTTGTTTTAGATTTTGTTGCTTACATCGTTACTGCTGACTGTTAAGGCGGCGCGGCGTGGCGCACGGTCGGCTAATATCGCTTACAACCCCGTACCCAAATTTAATTTGACACCTACAGTATACGTGACTTAACTACGGGAACAATGGGAACAAGACCATCAGCGGACTGCATGACGTACGGCAAAGCGCCATCGTTACATGTTGGAGACACCTCCGGTGTACAAACGTTTTGATAATACTTTTATTAATATTGTGAGTATAGCTAAGGAGTACAATTCCCTGCCCGGGGCTGTGTTTTCTGATAGCTATAAACTTGGGGTCTTCAAGTCAAGAGTTAATTAATAGGTTACTCTTAAAGCCTACTGTCCACACGGTCGTCTTTCGTAGGATGCATGTAACCTACAAATGAAGATAGGCGTATTTTGAATATTTGTTATGTCCACACTGCTTCATGCAATAGTCAGTCACGCTAAAAAAGGTCTCAGTTCTTTTTCAACTAGCATCGAGAAAGGACGTCTTTTGTTGTAAAAATGCATGACGAACGCAACACGAGTGGCTGACGCGACGTTGCCGCTTCGTGGACACAGATTTCATTGTTTCTACGCAAGATGCATGCATTCGTCTTGCAATCGTCAATGGGGATGGCAACTCAAAGCTAATCGTAGATGGCGCTGCGATAGTTGGTCCCCACGTCTACCTTGTACAAAAAAACAAACAAGATTATTTGTTATAAAAATTGAGTATAAATACAAAACAAATATGGAAAATTATTCGTCCATGCAAGTACTATATTATTATACTAAAAGAAGAATTAAGACGCCGCGGCGCATCTACAAGAGAAAAAAAGTGATTTAATTGAGTGGTTATACATTTGATTTTACCGTAATAAATCCACAATTACTTGTAGTTGAGGTTTCAATTTTTGAGTTTAGGTATGTTTTACCTGTCCTCTCCTTTATCAAGAATATAATGCTGCTTTTGACTTTCTATTTTGATAAAATATCATAATGTTTTAAGTCAGTAATTTTAACCTTTTTTTCTATTTAGATTCGAGAAATATCACAATATATTTAATTTCTTAACACCACAACTATTACAAAACTCGTTCCAGGTGATAATTCTTCGATTTTCGAGCGATGCAATACTGGTACATAACCTCCAAAAGAAAAGTAGATATTATTTTGAAGAGTGTATTCCATCATTTTTACAGCTTATTACACAACATCTAGTCATTTTACATCAATAAATGTTTTTTTTTTCTGAAAATTCCTTTGATTTTACAGTTCTTTGGGGACCAAACTGTCATTTTCACTTTGACACTTGCCTTCCCCATTGACGAAAGCGTGCGTATGACGTGCGGTTACGTGGACAATGGGCCTAAGCAAGCATGCTTCGCCGTCGATCGTCGCTCACCATCTGGCGAGATAGTGGTAAAACGCTAAAAAATATTTCTAAATGAAATAAAAAAAAATCAACAATGAAACAAAACACGAGAAGTTCAATATGTATATTTTACACATAAATTCTTTGTCATTAAACACTTCCTCATAACGTCTCCACTAATTTGACATAGATTTTATTTATTTATTACACAAAAACATCCACTAATTAATTGAATTCCAATTTCGTACTTAACCAAATATTTGGTTGAATATTTGGTCAGAATTATATTGTCTCGGGTCAATATGCCCCACGTAACTCTAGTGTATAGTATTAAAAATGCAATTTTATAATGATCGCTTTCATGAACTATCAAATATTAAATGTATCGGCTATATGTCAATCTAAGATCTATTGTTAGGTAGTATTAAAACCTTACACATTACACATAGGAAGGTAATATGATATCAGTTGAAGTAGCATTAGCTTTGGCTCAATATAGACATCACTTGAATATTTGCTTACAAAGTTATTAATGTAAATATATCTATAAAGCGACAGACAATGTATCTATTACACTGATTTCAACAGGATACTCGACTATATTAAGTAGTAAGAATTCTCTAATAAATGCTGCCTTACGGTTGTAAATAATCTACTCCAAATATGGTTCATGTATAATCAGTATAAAGTGACCCTTTGTAAATGTAAGTACATAAACGGTATTTTGTAAATCACCTATATAGAAAACTTTTATTAAGCGCGAAAGCAGCATTTGGATTTAATTAACACCTTCCAAATTTTCGAACAGTTCATGTATGACAACGTGATAAAATTTCAGTCGTATTCAAGTAATAGCTACTAAATTATACAATAACTATAATGAACTATGATAACTTATATAAATTATTTACATCTGCTTAGTAAACGTAGGAGAATCACAAATGCACCATCATAATTATAAGCCCATTCATTCCTATATACATTTATTATATTATGATCGCTCTCAATTTAAGAATACTTCTATTTAAATACTTTACTTCCCATAGCTTATAATAATGATAGAGAGACCCGCTGAGCTCCAACACAGCGTGCATGCTAAAGCGGCCACTGTTTAAGATACGATATTAAATCCAAATTATCGTAAGTTGGAAATATTCAATGAACTTAAGTGTAATGATCGCAGCAGGCGCTTCTCGATACGTTTCCAGATAATCTTTTCACTCCAGATATTTTAATTTATAGACCAATTAATTTGACACGAATGAATAACTCTATCTACATAAATTAACGCTTTCCAATTTAATTTTTACAATCATTTTTTTTTTTTCAGTCGAAGATATTTTACAACTGAAATCTACATTGGGTACTTCAGTGCTAACAACGATATATATTTAGACATTAATAGATCTTTAAGATACTTATAACATGGAATGTATAGGTTTTACGTTTGAAAGTAAATATTATATACTTTTTGTAAATAATAATTTGGATAGGTATACTTTGAATTAATTTTAGTACTTTGGTTTTTAAAAAAGGCACAAGGGACCCAAAATTTAAAAATGGAGTGTAAGATTCATTCATTCATTATAATTAATCTAAAAAAACATTAACAACGGTTATTGTAGAAATAAATACATATACGTCTATAATGCCTTACTTAAATATTTATTTTATTAAATATAATATACCTACATAAATATTTCAGATTACAGAAAATTCAATTTAAATTGATACAACAACAGTTTCGATTTAAAATGCAAATACTGATATATAAAATTTTAAAAATTATCTCTTATTTTTTTATTTTGTTTTGATGGCAGTGTATATCTCGAGTCACTTAGTTAACATCTTATAACGGATTCTACATTTTCAACGAATCAGTGCAAATCCCGCATAATTATTACTCTTAAACTATATCAAACACTACGGTAACGTAAAATGAAGGTACCCTAAATTAATTCAATCATTTACATACAATGCAATAGAGCAGCAAACATTGTCTAAATAATATTGCTTCGCCTTAAATGAGAATTCGGAAACAGAAATTCGTACCTCTTTGGCTAATAATACGAACGCTTTTGACTCAACAAAAACCGGTGGACGTTTAGTTTTCCAAAATTCTTACAAAACAGAAGGATAGAAGAAGAAATAAATACGTGGAGGCGATGCTCACTTGCTGAGCGGAGCCAGTGGCGCGGATATCACTCTCCAACACGAAGGGCTCATCGATGACATGGATGATGCCGTTGGTGCATTCAACGTCAGGCCTGAAGACATGGATCCAATGGCCGTTCCACTCGACGTAGTAATCTGTGAAAATAACAAATTAGTTCAATCTCAAATCTAGACTCTATTATCTAAACATTATAAATTAAAACAGATAACAATGTAAATGAACCGCTAAAAGCTTACTCTTATCAGATTCCTTGACACGCAGCCGCAGTGGATCGCGTGAAGTCGGCAGAACGAAGGGATGTGTTTCGTTTGCGAGAAGTTTTAAATCAGATACTGTGTACGCGCGCCCGGCCCGGATAACATGCCGCTCTAAAATTTGTTTCGTCTGCAAAATGACAAGCGAGATAAAATAATGATTAAACACACAGCCGAAAGGAAAACTTCAGAATTATTATGGAAATTTTGAAACTTACGAAATAACCAAAGTCTTCTCTGAACAGAGATTTGAAGGCTGAGGGATGCTTGATTTGGAATTTGAGCCAAGCGTGATCGCGAGGAACGAAGTACGTGTAACGATGTTCCATATCATTGAGCTGCTGGTTGAACATTTGACGCTTTCCCAGGTTGTAGGTGATACTAAAACAAAAGATAAACTTTGTTAACACAACATCGTAACAAATTGTTTTTGTTTCTTATTCCGAGTAAACTTCAATTTCGTATTACTAGCCAAGTAAAACATGACACAAATGAGAGATATTATTTTGCTTACTTTAGCATGGGATCCGTTTTCAATTTCTCAAAGACAGTTGTGTAAGGAACTCCCAGTACTCTGTCGATGATGTGAACGAAGCCGTTTGTGGCTGCAATGTTGGGAAGGGTCACAGTAGCGTTAACTCCGCCGCCTTCTACCGTTAGGGTCTGATTCTGACCATGCGTCAGAACGTTGAAGTACAAGTACTTGCGCAGCGAAGCCGTCGGTGCTTGGTAGATCTAAAATAATAGTTCAATAATAGAAAAAGGTATGTTTAAATGTGATCGTAGCAGTCAACACCCATGCTATGATTCATATACCTACAACAATATCTATAGGGTCATTCAAAATACAAATTGCACATTCCTGGAAAGTCTATCAAAATAAAACATCCACATAAATGATTAAGAAATTAAATCACGGGAATTCATTTTACAACCATGCAACCACAGTAATGATGGAATAAAATGAACAGGTACATTAATTAAAAATAACATGAACGTTTAAAACAACACCGGGCTGTACGCGATTAAAACATTTGAGAAATAAATGTATTTAAAAATGATTAAACATACAGTTCCGGGTAGCTGATTCCAATAGCAGCACCAAACCAGAGAATTAAAACCAATACAGGACTGTAATTTTAATTCGGATCGAATTTTATAATTCGAGGCAATTTCAGTTCTCCACTTACAGTGTTGTGTTTACACTTACAGCAGAATGAAAATTAACATTTCATTGATTACCTGATTCATGTTGTTGTGAATTATTGCGTCCAACGGTAGCCTCTCACGGACCAAGTGCAAGTTCAGAATGTCACTCAGCTTTTGATGGTTCCTATGAAAATAAAATACGGTTGGATTTCGAAAACAAATATCCGAATAATTTAACGATATGGCATTCTAAATGTACTAAATTTAAGCCGGTAAAGATCGTCAGAGACGAACATTATGGCAGCAATCACATCAACACAAAAAGCTCGTAAAAGTAAAGTGAAGTAAATAACCTAATGATATTTTGCACGCTGAAGTCGGCCCACGCTTCATTTGAGGGCGCAAATAGAGTGATGTCTTTCGCCAAAGTGAGTTCCGTGAAAAACTGGTTGTTTGCGCCCAGGTCCATGATTACTTCATAGAATTTACAAAGAGGTCCGTCTTCTTTTTCCTGTTTAAACAATTCTTATTTTACTCTCGGAGAAAATAAATAGTACAGCAAAACAATCTTGGTAATCTTTCATCTGGATAACGCTGTAAACGCTTCCGAGATCCTTTTTAAAGCCAACGTTTATCAAGTGACCGTTGTAATTAATTTACGTACTGTTCTTTGTAATGAAATGCGTAATTAACTTCACTCTTTTAGCTGTAAGTTGTTGTGTGCTAAAATATTTACGTCTACGTTTAAATACTGGTCGTACTTTACCTTTGTAACGGGTTATCCATAAAAATGTTAATAAAATCTACAGAATATATTAGAAAGATAGAACAGAGAAAATATAGATATTATAAAGAAGGTGTACAAGTGAGGTTAGTAAGGTAGGTAGTCATGCGAATAAGGCGACAGTACTTACAATTCCCTAAAGTTGTCAAGATCATGCAGGAACGGCAGGATCCAACGGAGCAGGGATGCAAAAACAAAGAAAGATAATAACAAATATTCGTTATATACCTACCTGTACTAGTGGGCTATTTTGGTATATTTTGTTTTATATCATGACATATAATTACATTTTATTTTATAGTCAGAACTTAGATTTTACACACAAAATATGCATTATCAATAATTACATCTAAATCAAATTCTACAAATATTATTGTCAACTTTTTAATACACTTCATTACTTTACTAAAACTGCGTTACTAATGGTTTGGGTCTTATTGTTGATTCTAATGATCAAATTACTAACAAATCAACGTTAGGTTTGAGTCTACCAAACAATATTACTATGGCACCAAATGAAGCTTACCAGACTATTACAGTACTTCAAACTTACGCTCGATTGCACACACAAAAACTTTTAATAACGTGCTTAAATTGATTATACCGTAGATTCTATGAAACGGAAAGGTATATAATAAAATAAAGGACACACAAAGATGGATGTAATAAAAGTAAGAAAGAAATAAACGCTTCATTTTACCTTCATAGCCTGGGTCCCATTAAAATGGAGCGGAAAGTCAATTATGTGATTGAAATTGTGTTTCTATTAGCTTATAATACTAGCAGTATAGTTGATTATATGTTGGGTGATGTGTAGAGTATGAGTCAAGTAGCAATACTTCATAACGTGGACAAAACAAGACGTGAAAATGTATAGAGTAACACTACATTAATATTATGTCAAGCCAATATAACTAGCTCTTTCCTTAACATTTAGCTCATGTATAGCAGTATAAATTATAGAAAATCCCTCCACCAATACCACTCACCCAAATTAAGAGGTAACCTAGTATCAAAAAAATTAGAATAATCACGATTGCTTTCTCAAAGTCGACTCACCTTGAGGAAATCGATGACGGTTGTATCCACGACCATGAGCGGTCTCTGAATGAGATGGACAACGCCGTTCTTCACTGGGATGTTAGCTCTAACAATGTCTGCTAGAACCACGCCTCGGGCATGCTTCGCATCCCCAGCAACCGTGTTTGACTTAACGTAGGCTAAGAAGAGAATAATGAAATTTTAGGGCAATTTATAGAGCATCGTCAGTCGTTCCTGTTTTAATAGTAGATTAGTAGCCAAGGGCTGTAAGGTATCAATTGCAGCCCGAGATATTTAGGCGCACGAGCGCAGCGAGGGCGCCTATAGTTCGAGGGTGCAATTGATGCTTACACCCGAGCTAACTACTCTGCTTTACATCTCGATTGTGAGGTAAGTAGAAAAAACCGGCATTGCAAGAATAAAACATTTTATTAGTTATTTGCTGCTTCAGCTTCCATTTTCATTGATTCGGGAGTGCAGCTTAATTAAATCTTCATCACTTGCAGTACTCATGTTTTTTTCCTAATTATCACGTAATTATAAAAAAGTCCCAAAAACAAACAATATAATATATATTATATATTTAAAGTAAAAGTTTTCTATTCCCGCCTTTTTTCATCTTTTTTTTTTCAAGAACGGGATTTGAGCTTCGCCGTTCGATATTTAAAATTGATGACTATTAAACTCGAAGACAAGGCTGAATAGGTCATTAGGCTGAATGCATGATGTCTATTGCCAATATGATGGTTAGATGTCCGCAAACTTTTTTTTTAATTACTTACCGCCCTAGGGCCTTTTCTAGCTACATTAATACCCTAGAGCGCTAATTGGTTACTTACAAGCCCCATTTGGGGGTAATAAGGACCTGCTTACCGAACATGAGAGATGTAAAAATACTTATTCGTGCAGGTGAGCCATGCGGGCATATTGGGAAGGCACAAACGCTCTTTATTTAAGGTGACAGCGTCGTATGCCTACATTTTTTTATTTATGTTAGTTTATTGATAAGTTCAGCATATTTTATGATCTACATAATTGGGTGTTATCTTTTCCTTGTATTTTTTTGTGAAAATTTCATAAATTGTGCCCAATTAACAATATGTTTTCTTCTTTTCATTAAATACAGAAAACTATTTAATAAAAAAAAAATACAAATGCATTGCTCTAGTTATTATTCGGAAGAATACTGGTTATTTTTTTTCCACCCACAACATTGTGAATATTGTGACAGATGAAACTAAATAAATTACTAGAACTCAATATGTTAAAGCACACATATTATTTACATGTATAAAAATATGTCCCACTATTCGAGGTTTAAACGCGCGAGGCGGACGCTTGGGTGCCCTTACATTCGTCATGCCAATTAGCGTCATATCACAACAGTATAGTTAGGTTTCCTTGACAGACGTACAAACGTATTCCTTCAGCGTCGGCTCATACAAGCAATTACCCTGTATGAGTTTGAACCAGTGAATAATTGATTCACTGCAGTGAACACGATGCAAGCTTGTCAAAATACGTCTTTATTAAAGGAACTGTCTTCATTTGATTGACATCGATGCCTCATTCTGTTATTAATGAACTTTTCATAATAAACAGGTGTGTTGTTCTTTTTGTATAAGTAAAATTTTCCCACTCGAATAGGAACCTAACCTGCTGTTATAAAATACTAGGTGTACCTCGTGGTTTCACCCTCGAAAAGTGATGTTTTATTGCCTTTCTCGATAAATTTAAAATCCAACACAAGAATATTTTTTCAATTCGAACTAGTACTTCTTCAAATTAGCGCCTTCAACCAAGAAACTCTTCAGCTATGAAGTATTAGTATGATTTTAATGACGAGTTATTTTTATCCGTTAGGTATTTATTCAAATGTTTTGTTTTCCTCAAATTATTTGTGAGTAGGCACGGTTTCTCTATAAGGAAAGAATATTTTTGTTTAAAGGTTAAATCCATATTTTTCTTTACAAAGGCCTAACACAAAAGTACTGAATACTATTACGAGAAGTAAATTGATAGTGGCTTGGAAAGTAGGCAAAGTAATTTATCTATCAACCTGATCAAATGTCAGTCAGTAGCTATTATCGCGAGGAACGCTTGCCCTTTGGCTGCATTACCGTCTATATAGGTACGATTATATTAGAGTTCACCTAAAAGGTCACAGGTTTTCAATATTTTATTAAAGAGAGGATTTCTAGTGCCCCGTGGTTCGAGATTGTGATGAAAATGAAGCACCGTTGTCATATCTAAAGCTATTGTCAAACAGACAGGCGAAGCGAATGCGATCCGAAGCGTTTTTATTTGTAATGTATGGAATTGTTTGAATCCAGTCACATAGAAAAGCGAAAGCGATCCGATAGTCTATGTGACTGGCTTCAAATAATTCCATACATTACAAACAAAAACTGTCTGTTTGTCAATAGCTTAAAAAGTTTTCGTTTAAAGTTGGTATAGTAAGGAGGCGGAGTTGACAAAGGCTGTACTTTGTTTTAAACAAAGGAGTTTCAATATGAATAGTAATATTATAAGGAATGGTTTTGTGATAATATACATTAATTATCTGTTATTTATTCAACGGCTAGACTAGTATACAAGTTTATTGTAAAACAAACAAAAACCTTTCTGCAGGGACTGAAAGTACCTAAGGTTATAAACAACGTTTACTATGAAACCAACCCTGAAAGAAAAAAAATAACAGCTATTTCACGTTGTGAATAACTTTGATTTATTGATTGTCATACAACGAGGCGATCCCAATTGTAAGTCTCCGTGCTGTCATCATCTGTTGACAACATTGGATGGAGGCCTCCTTCATAATAAGTTTATTCAATTTTTTATTTTTTTTTACTATCGTGTAGTAAGAGAGCACGTGGCTAAACAATAGTAGACGGACGCCGATCTTCCTTGTTAAGCAGCGCTTGCTACGGTTGGTCTGTGGATGGGTAACCATTTCTGCCACAGCAAGTTTCCTCCGTGTCTCGGAAAGGACGTAAAGCCGTTGGTCTCGGCAGTCATTTGTAGATCTTTGGCAGTCGTTACTGTTACTCAGAAGCTCTTAAGTCTGACCAACCAGTCTTACTATATGTATATCGTATTATCCAGTTACTGGGTTGTGGAGGTCCGATATGCTGCCACTCGACATAAAGTACTGATACAGTACAGTACAGTTAAGTACTGATATTCAGCAGCATCTGGTTCGACTGAAGCTGACCCCAGTATAATTGGGAAAAGGCTAGGCAGTAAAAGTAAATACTCACTTATCTCGTCATTCCCATTCATGACGGTGCTAAATGATATGATGACCTTGACATTGTCTCCAAAGGCCAGCGTCTCAAACTCCTTGGCATCAGGCGTGGCATGGGTGAATAACACATGGTGGGGTATCACATGCCCATCAATGACCTTCTCATCTATCAGATCAGATCTTGTTGTTGGCTGAAAACAAAAATGAACTTTAAGCTCGTGTTTTTAAAATCTTCTAAGCTTTTCGCAGTCTGTCTTCGAAAAGAAGTATGTATAATTTTACCTTAAATCCATCGTCGACAGGGATAAAGAACGTATGTCTGCCGTCTGCGTCAAATACTTTGCTCTTTTTAAGCTGGTCCACTTTTTGTCTGAAGGATCTGTAAAAAAATGCAGGAGGTACAGAATTTTATAGCGTCTTTTTACTGGACTTATCCGAACAAAGGCGGTGAGTTGATTGAATTTAGACTTTATACTAGGTAATGTTAAAGTAGGTAATGTTTTTCATATTTAATTTAGTGCATGAAGTCCTCGTGAAAATAAATAAATTTTACTTTGGGACTAACCATAAAATAAAATTAGTTGCTCCATACTGTCGAAAAAAATAGAAGACTTTTTTCTGATAAGTCTCGTATACGTAAACGTTGCTCATTATGATGAGCTCTCTCTTACGCCCTAGTATAATTGCCCTCGTTTTACTTATCATCCTAGATGTAATATATTTTTCAAGACCTGTTCATATTCACTCAAATTTTATTTGGCACACGATTCTGGCACAAATATTTATGTCAGACTCAAGCCACGAAAAATACATAAAAGGAACGAGACTTCATAAAGTAACAATTTCTAAACACAGATATCAATTTAGTTCACATAGTATGTACTATATTCGCTTGTAAACAGACATGAATAATATAGATTGTAATACACTTTAATATAACCTTGACCTACTCTCGCAATAATTCACGAACTCAGAATTCCAAAATTCATTAAACCCACTAGAGAATTCAATTGGAATTCCTTGCGTGTACTTCAGCCTTAGTAGCGATAGCACTACGGATAGTAGTCCGTAATTGTGTTGTTTGTTTCACCAACTCAATGTGCAAAAGTTCAATGCAACGATAATTCGGTTGCCCGCGAGTTTGGCGGTAATTGAAACACTCGCGGAGTAATTAAGTTTCAAACTTGTTTCATTTTCAGGCTTATTTTTTAGCCGCTTTTTCTACTAGCACTTCTTGTTTACCGTGTACTTAACATTTAAGGACAATTACGATGCAAACAAGCCTTGTGCAATTGCTCGTAAAATGGAAATTTTATGTTCGTATTTAAAGCCAATTTTCACATTATTTTCGAGGAATAATTTCATAATTTAAACTTCGTAGTTGTATTTATAATTACTTTGCTCATAATCATACACTTTTGTACGTATTTCCTGTTTAAAGTAATTATTCCATTGAAAAAATAAAATTTGTATATAAGCTTTTCTCTGTAAGGGTCAGTACATACCGAGAAACGACGCGACGCGACGTGACGCGAAGATACTAGGAATTTGTATTTTTTCGTGTGGTGAATAAAGTTAGATTTTGAGTCGCTCTACTGAAATGTGCTCTACTGAAACTGCAACAAATTACGTCGATCTTCTGCGGTCCTCTTTTTCAGAACTGATTTTAAAATTATCAAAGTATTTTTAATATTAAAAAAAGAAAGAGACTTTGCCGGTTATCCCTTTACGAATAAAGATGAAAGAATAGACTTATTAATTTATTTTTTGTTAAATTACCTCAGTCGATGTTGTCCTATATTGAAGAGGTCTGAATGTTCCAGAAAGTGATAAGCATTAGGGTTATAGACCGGAGAGCTGATAGAGCTGGGTCCATGAGGCTGCAGAGGCAGTAACACCTGGTCTATCACGTGCAGGACCTAAAACAAAAAGTGATATTTAGAAAGGGTATTTGACTGGAAAAATCAAATGAGTCCGAGAGTTAGAGCCTATGCACACACACCACGTTTTCTAAACGCGCCGGTGCAGCGCGTTTTAGTAACGCGCGTCGACGGCGCGTTTTCATCAGAGCAGTTTGTTGTCGTTTGTTTTAGGCTGCGTCTGACTGATTACTACCCAACAAGGTAGCTGGACGGACTTCGGATGCAAGAGCGAGCGTAGCGAGCTCGGAACTTGGGGCACCTCGACTCGGACAGGTTAGGTTCGAAGAGGATTGCGGGGTCTGAAAGACCCCGCCATCCTCTTCGTGTTAGGTTACTTTAAACCTTGCAGACAGAAATAGGAGCCCCGCTTCGCGGGGCTCCGTCGATTTACCTTGTTAGGTTCGATATTTCGGACATTCGATAATCTGTACTTCGATATTTAGGACATTAGATAATCTGTATTTCGATATTTAGATCTTGCGATGTAACTTTTGTAGATATTTAGATTTTAGATATATTGGACGTAGATCATTTAATCATTCGATATTTTAAACTTTCGATATTTTAATTTTCGATTTTATGGTCATTCGATATTTTAATTTTCGATATTCTGAACATCGATATTTACCGAATATAATTATCCATCGGGATAAAAACTATCCTTAACAAGTTCAGTAGTTTTGGTGTGAAACTTACAACTACACACTTACAAATACACACACACTTTCACATTTTATAAATTATTAGCTGTTGCCAGCTGCTTCGCGTTTAAGTCTAAAATTATCCCACGGGAACATCATTTATCGGGATAAAAACAAATTAGTAAGAGGTACGAGTAAGATAGCGTATGACCTCACTTTTTTTTCTGTCTCGGACGAATGTATTTGAACACCATCTTCGCTCAATGAGGGCTGGCGATTTCAGACCAAAGCCTGAGTTACTTTTCATCGTTAAGATCCTTCATGGGACCCCGGAACGTAACAGGCTATTGAAGGACACCGTGGATTTTAGTCAGTAGAAGTCTGACAGTCCCTCCCGCCCTGCCCGGGGCCGGAGGACTCATTTTGATGATTTTACCACGCTAAAAAAAAAAAAAAAAAGATCCTTCATGAGAAAAGAAGTTATTTTCTAGCAATCTTAATACAATCATAAACAAATTCAAAACGAATGGGTTATGAAGTCTTGACTTAATTTCATCAGGCAAGTCTTTCACAATTTATGTGTCTCCAAGTATGGAGACGTCTAAAAAGAAGCAAACATTTTGTATGTTTACAGAATTTTTCTTTTGAAGATGGGGGGATTGAAGATTGGAATTGGTGAAGGTCGATCTTGGAATCTTAGAAAATAACCAAAGTGATTTACGACATCGTGACAGAGGGAATGTCAAACAAAAATGTAATCGCCTACGTCAGTGACAATCTAGAGTGCGCGGCATGAAAGGCCTGCGGAAAAAAATGTGATAGCATAAAACTAGGTAATACACCCTAGTTGACTACAGGAGCGTAGCTCAATAATTACAGCTGCACAGGCCGATTTTCTGGGTTAAGCCACGCTTGCCGAGGTTGGTCTGCGGATGGGTGACCATCTGTCGTAGCGAGTTTCCTCAGAAAGCACGTAAAGAGAGGCCTGGCTGTCATTTGTAGATCTTTGACAGTCGTTACGATAGTCAGAAGCTCTAAATTCTGACAATCAGTCTTAGCATGGGGTATCGTATTACCCAGTTACTCGGTTGTGGAGGTCCGATAGGCAGTCGCTCCATGTAAAATATTGATATTCAGCTGCATCTCTTCCAACTGGACGCTGAACCCCGTAAAGTTGGGAATAATCTAGGCAGAAGATGACGCCCTAGTCGACAAAACGCCGTCATTCTAGTACTTAAACTTACTGCTCAGAACCACACGCGAGAGTGGCCGTTGTTGGCGTACAATATGGCCTATAGTCTCGGCCATATTGTACGCCCACAGCCGCCACCCTCGTGTGATAGATTGTGCGTCGATTTTTTTTAGAAGTCATGGAAAATCATACCAAGCTAGCCCCAGAGGCTTATATTTAAAATGTGAATAATGTTGAAGAACCAAATTACATTCTAATGAGACAAAGAAACAAAAACAAACACTTTTCTTGTTCTCCTCAAAGGAAATCAAAGATAATAATATAACACAGAGAGAAAAAATAGAAAATTATGCTGATAAAGTTCTGTTTCGTTAGCTTTTTTCTACAGTCAACTGTTCTCTAAGCAGCTTGAATTAAAATTGTTTGAGAAAAGAGTAGTTTTTATTCTGAAGTAAAATTTTCCTTTTTTTTAAGTGGTTTTGTCGTGTAGACGCCCCATCATTAGAGTTAATAACAAGCTCCTTCAAGTCTCCTCTTGACCTTTGACCCAGACAGTTGCTCCTTCATCAATATCCCCGTCTAATTAGTCTGGTAGGAATTGGGGACTTGATGTTTTTTGCTTCGACTATTTTGTTTGTTTGTTGGCACGCTTTCGGTAGTTTTGTATTATTAGGCTCTCACGTATTTTGATTCTAGGATAATTGATGTTTTGAATTGTTTTAATAAATTTCTTGGTTCGAAACAACAATTTAGATTAAATACATTGACATTAGACTATGTATTTCGCTAGCTACATTTACATTATACGCTGACCGTATATCTATACCATCTGCTTGTAACTGTCATTAATTTGTATACAGATATTTCTAAGATACAATATAATATAGGTATTTTTAAATAGTGTGACACAATGGGTGGTCTTATATTGTCTTCAAGACAACCTTTGGATAGATTTCAAAAAGAAGGAAAATTTTCTTCCTCTTCGTATTTTGTTTTATTTATCAACATATTTTTGGAGATCAGATAGACAATCGCTCTATATAAAATACTGGCCGACTGATAAGGAGCAGAAAGATAAGTACAAAAGCGGTGGTTAAATCTAATCGATATAGCACGACGGCATTTTTCATTCGCGTGCTTTGTGCAGACAAATGCAAAACAGTTGCAAAGTGTGAACATGTTTATCCAAGGTTTAAGAAACATTGAACCAAAACGAACACAATTGGGTTATAAAATGCTTCTTTATGCGGAACTTTCTCATGTGGCATGTAACATTTTTTACCAGCAATCAGCTAAATGTTTTGGTTTCCCGAATCAGAGTAATCACGTTGTTCAAGCTTGCCTGGGTTCAAATGTGCCCGTACATTATTTTTATAAGAAACGTGCCAAAACTCTGTGGCGATATTGATCGTTGCGGTCTTTTTGGCACAATACTTGTACTATACAAAATGTAACCCGATTAGATTCTCCCGAATAACCCCAATGTTAGCTTGATTTGGGTAAGGTTGTTATTAGGACAATGATTAATTGGTCAAACAGCAGTGTAATATTTTCGGTAGGTGTAATAAATCTATTTATGATTATTTCGAGCCACTTTCTGAGGAATTGATTTCTTTCTTTTTTGTTCCCGTGTAAAATGGAACATAAATGTGGGTAATGATTAAATAGAATACGACTGCTGTGACGTAAGTCTATCTATCACATTTTTTTCCGAAGGTTGATTGACCTTTTATTGTAATATTACTAGCTTTGACGTCACTCTCAAATTTTGATGCGTTTTTTTCGTAAATATGCATTAAATTCAACAAACTAAAAAATATGTGTCCACACACAAAACTCTTACTGACGGTTTCATTAATTTTGCAATTTATTGATGCTGTCAACATGCCATAACTCGAGGTACCTAAGTTTTTTGAAAATTCAATGAAAATTTTATTAAAATATTGCGAGAATAAGATCGTCTGTCCACCTTGAGGGTGTACGTCTTACGCTGCGCTTGCCGGTGCGTGGTCTCCATTCGAGAACCTTACGGCCCCATCGGCCATCAGTTAACGACGATCTTATGATGGCCACAGGATCACGCTGGATGCAGGCCGCTTACAACCGGTCCTACTGGAAGTCTAAAGGGGAGGCCTATGTTCAGCAGTGGACGTCTTACGGCTGATATGATGATGATGATGATGATGACTGCGAGAATTGTAAGGCATTTTCTTTGAAAATTTCTCTCGTCTGCGTCAAAAATTCGACAATGGCTGCGATAGTTTGGTTGGTAAAAGCTTGTACTTAATCAGGTGGTCACAGATTCAAATTTAATACTGATCGACATTGATGTTATAGATAATAATATAACAAAAAGCTTTGCATCGATTTGGTTAAAACTCGATTATGTCGAACACAAACTTAATCTTGCTGAAATTACTTTAACAAATTAATTTATTGAAATATCTTATGAAAGTAATTATTGTGTTCTGCCCTTACCGGAGATACCTAACAACAACTATGAATCCTAAGAAAATGTTATTGGCATTCGTAATACAGTGAAGTAAATACGGGCTTACTTTCAGAAAAAAATCTCTTGAAGTTCTTATTACGAAGGGCCATTACTTTCCCGGTAGGTACTAGCCTGTTTTTATCACGGAAAAAATATTTAGGACGCCACGTTAGTCAGTGGCGTAGCTAGGCAGGGGCGAAGCAGACTCTAGCCCCCAGCCTCGCACCTGAAGGGCTTCGCTCTCAGAGAAAAAAAATCGGTTGTCTGTAAAGTCGGTTTACTGACGATAGTTAAACGTGACAACGTCATAAGAAAATACTGCACTTACGTTGCTATAAACAAACAATTGACACGCCGTTGCTATGGAACGCTACAGAGCGAGGTAACGCCGCATGACGTCATCTTTTTTCGTGCGTGCAGCCGGCCATCGAATTATAAGACGTTAAAAAACAAAATTTTGACAACGGCGATCACAAGTTTGCAACCAGTCAGTAAAGCAGTGAAACTTAACTTCTACTAAAAAAAAACAGGCCTAGCAATGCTGATGTCACGACGATCTGAACTGGGAACTGAAGGAGTTAATAATAATAATAATAATAAACCATTTATTGTCAGGTAACAAAGACCCATAGATAAATACCTTAACCTAAGTATACACATGTTTTATTACATTATAGTACAGGATCCGTATATAGAACGACCTTCACCGATCGAGTAACCGGACGAAATGTGTTTTTTATGAATTAAAATATGTTGAAGAATGTGACGGTGATGGGTTGCCTCATAAAATCCTGCCAAGGATATTTTTAATTAATTTTATAAAAGGTTATTTTTTTTTCAATACCTTCACCGATAGAGTAACCAAAGAAAATTAACACCAATTGAAAGTCCGAAGTCTATGGAATATGCTAACGTAGGGTTGCCTACCTTTTTCTTGTCAAGGGTATAGGGTTGCCTAATTTGAACAGGTGATAAAAAAATGCTACCTTCACCGATCGAGTAACCAAAAAAATTATATATCAAAATAAAGACAGTTTTGTTACGAATACGATGGTATACGGTTGCCTATGAAAAACTTGTCAGAAATTAGGGTTGCCAAGCGTTGAAGTTTGAAAATTTTAGACGGTTGGAAGCACATGAGTAGATAAACGGACTAAGCTTCTTAAGAACGAGCAAAATTGTAACCTATTTTGGTAGGGTTGTCACAATAGGGTAGACAAATTAAACAAAAAAATATTAAATAGCTTTATTATTCAGTATGATAGAATCGAATCAAATAATTTAATTCAACTAAGCCATACAACTAACAGGCAATTTTGAACTGTCAAAAGACATAATTAAAGGTGTTTGGTCACCAATATATTAGAGACCAAACACCTACCTTCAAGAGGGCGCGCGTTGTCAAATAGACCGCGCTTCGTACCACTTTATATACCACCCGTTCTTACCATAAAGTAGCCATACACCATCCTGCCTATCGTACGATTGACGCTTGTAATTGTTTCAAATTGGCAGTTCGTCCATATACACCATAATTACACTATACTGCCTATCGTACGATCGATTTGACACAACTTCAAATCTGCAGCAGTGATGCCAACTCAGCAACTTTATAGCTAGATCTGGCTATTATTCGGTGACGACAGCTACAATTTTATAAAATTTGTGGATAACTTTTTAGCTACTTTTTCTAGCACCATTTGTATTTCCATACAAGTACAGACCAGTAAATAGGCAACGAAGGATGAATAACAGACCGAAGAGACCGAATAATTTTCGACCTTATCGACATTTAAAATTTAGTTTGTTTTTCTCACATTCTCGTTAGCTAACATTGCTCCTTCATTAAAATCCGGTGTTTGCATAAATGTCAATAAGGTCGAAAAACGCTTGAAGGTCGAAAAACCTTTACTTAACGATAGCAAGTTAAAAAACAGGTGCAAGGGATTTTCGACCTTATCGACATTTAAAATTTAGTTTGTTTTTCTCATAATCTCATTCGTAAACATTGCTCCTTCATTAAAATCCGGTGTTTGCATAAATGTCAATAAGGTCGAAAATCGCTTGAAGGTCGGAAAACATTCGCTTAACGATAGCAAGTTAAAAAAAGTGGTGCAAGCAATTTTCGACCTTATCGACATTTAAAATTTAGTTTGTTTTTCTCACATTCTCATTCGTAAATATTGCTCCTTCATTAAAATCAGGTGTTTGCATAAATGTCAATAAGGTCGAAAATCGCTTGAACCTTTTTTTAACTTGCTATCGTGGTCCCTTGACACCTCTCAAGTTTTCAATCGTATTTTGGTTTAAAATAAAATGAATAACACTTTTTTTATAAAAAAAAATCCTAGAACTAAAACTACTAATAAAGTTACACAAGAACAAAAGTTTGATTTCACAAAAATTGCAATAACTTGAAAACTACTGGACCGATCTTCATGAAACAACTTGTGAATCTATTTTTGTAATGAAACACAGCCCTTTTAAATACTTTAATTGAAAAACATACATAAACAAAAAAGTGAGTTTTCAAGTTACGTAATAATCTAAATTTTAAACTTTTACAATTTTCCACTAAAAAACTTATCTAATTAGAAACTAATAAGAACGTACAAGATAATCTATTATGAATCTAA
This sequence comes from Agrotis clavis, assembly GCA_954870645.1. Taxonomy (NCBI): domain Eukaryota; kingdom Metazoa; phylum Arthropoda; class Insecta; order Lepidoptera; family Noctuidae; genus Agrotis; species Agrotis clavis. Next base: position 20,518,772 of record OX940924.1, on the reverse strand, counting down.
TATATACACAACACAATCACTGGATTCTGATTAGAAAACACTTGTCTTAAAAATCACCTTATAAATCACACTGTTCAACGGCAAAGGCCCTCCCACTACTTGCACCCCTTGTCGTTGCGTGGGTCTCGTCGCCGACAATCACCTTCTTTCATCATATGCCAAATTTCAGTTCCGGAGGAATTTTTCGGACCACATATGCCTCGTTGACTGGACTATTGGAATGGGTATCTACGGTACTTTCACAGTTATTATGTCTTGTGACTGGGCCTGTAGCACCATAACTATTTTTGTACTAACTTTATTTTATATCTTTTGACAATTCAAAATTGTCTTGGTGGCATTAAATTATTTGATTTGATTTGATTCGATTCTATCATACTAGATAGTAAAACTATTTAAGATATTTTTTCTTTAATTTGTCTTACCGTATGGCCCATTCTGACAACCCTTCCAAAAAATGTAACAATTTTGCTCGTTCTTAAGAAGCTTAGTCCGTGTATCTACTCATGTGCTTCCAACCGTCTGAAATTTTCAAACTTCAACGCTTGGCAACCCTAATTTCTGACAAGTTTTTCATAGGCAACCGTATACCATCGTATTCGTAAAAAAAACGTCTTTATTTTGATATATAATTTATTTGGTTACTCGATCGGTGAAGGTAGCATTTTTTTATCACCTGTTCAAATTAGGCAACCCTATACCCTTGACAAGAAAAAGGTAGGCAACCCTACGTTAGCATATTCTATAGACTTCGGACTTTCAATTGGTGTAAATTTTCTTTGGTTACTCTATCGGTGAAGGTATTGAAAAAAAATAACATTTTATAAAATTAATTAAAAATATCCTTGACAGGATTTTATGAGGCAACCCATCACCGTCACATTCTTCAACATATTTTAATTCATAAAAAACACATTTCGTCCGGTTACTCGATCGGTGAAGGTCGTTCTATATACGTATCTTAGACTATTAGTATTAGTAAATAAAACTTAAAACTATGTTAGTATCACTACGTTGCACTAAGTCTTTGTGCGTTCTGGTGGCACTTGACCGCGAAAAAAAAGCCTCTCAAAGCTGATTGCGCTGACAATCACTTTTGGTATAGATGATGACTTCATCATCATCAGCCGGAAGACGTCCACTGCTGAACACTGCGTTTTCCGATCCGTGGTTGCCACTCGAGAACTTTTCTTCCCCATCGGTTGATGACTTGGGGAAATCAAATTCGGTCTGGCTACGCCACTGATATTAGTAAGTAAACTATTTATTGAATACCGAAGTTTAGCTGTGAGAGCTAGGGGATGCTCCAGCTTGACTGACATAGGGCGTGGCCCCATGTCTCCGGCGCGGCGCCGTGCCGCGCTACGGCGTCGTGTACCGGCACGTACCCTATGTTCAGCAAGTGTATCCAAAGATAAAAATTACAGTTTTGATTTGATATGGACCGCGAAAGGCGTATCCTGGTCCTGTTGCTAGTGTATACATATGTATGTATGTAGTCATACGTATGTCTACATCAAAAAAAAAAATTCTATGATAAGAATAAATAAGTTAAAATAATTTCTTTTATTTCTTACCTTACGGTGCGTACAGACTATGTAACATAACATGTTATATAACTGTAATTTTTATCTTTGGATACACTTGCTGAATATAGGGTACGTGCCGGTACACGACGCCGAAGCGCGGCGCGGCGCCGTGGCTCGGCACGGTGCCGCGCCGCTCGCCGGCGGGCGGCGCCGTAGCCCGGCACGGCGCCGCGCCGCCGCACGGCGCACGGCGCCGCGCCGGAGACATGGGGCCAGGCCCTAAGGGGTAAACTGGATGCGGATGGTGGAAAACAGCGTGCTGTGCAGCACTTTGGGATATACCTATGTCCAACCGTGTTCTACCAAAGACGGAAAGACATTGCACACATGACCTGATAACACTGGTGCTTTAAAACGTTACTATATTTTGTCATTTTGTCTATTCTTTCATCGACAAAAGCGTAGCATGACACCGTAGATCCCGTGTCTACGGTGTCATACTATTACGCCATCACCAACAATACTAGTTTAAATAATAATTATACCTACTTGTAACTTATTATTCCTGTTGACGGCCTGGTAAGACCTGGTGACGTAGACCTTAGCGTTGTTCACGTAGATGTCATCATGCATGGCTCCTCGTCTGGTCGTCACCCATAGCGGGGGATTACCGTCCAGGTCCGTTGATATCGCGTAGTCCATGTTTGGGAGGGTCGTCGCCAGATTTGCTGAAATAAATTTGCTGGTAAATTCCTGGTAAAGAAAAGTACTTTGTCCAACAGAGAGACACAGGATAGTCTTCTAATACCATACATGATACTAACTAGTTTTATTTTTCTTTTCGAAAAACGTCGCTCGCTTCTAGAAATTTATCCTGTAGCGTGGGTGTCTTTACAAACATAGAAACTCACATACACATACATCCAGACTTGGAACAACTACTTGCAGAATAAATACAAATATGTTTTCCGTGCAGAGATTGAACCTGCGACTTACTGCGCAGCAGTCGATCGCTCAGATACTTTGCCAACCGTGTCAAAAACAACCGTAGCAAAATTGTTACTAGATTATTTTGTTTCCCCATGGGAGATCATCGTGGAAGATTGAACGCTTTCAAATTAGACGATGACGGTAACGACACGATATCGGTGGGATTGGCAGTTTCATTATTTTCTAGGAAATTAGCGAGAGAGGACGATATGTCGTGTTTCTATCTATTTGGTCTAATGTGAAAGCGCTTTATTATGTTGTAAAGAATTATCATCAACCAACACCTGGGCATTAGTTGCAGTTAATCATTTACTATGTTAAATGCAGTCATACATAAAAGTCACTACGTTACAGCTTCCGTGCTACTTTACAATCTTTAATGTGTTGAGTAAACGACGAATGTGGTATCCATTCTAGATTATCTATCAATCAGTTAGTAGGAATAAATTGTACGTATATTATTTGCCCAACAAGTACGTTTTAATTAGCTATGTATTACTACTACACATTACTTTGAATCATGGCAATTTATCATTTCCTATAATTTTAAAACAATGGTTCAATAATTACTAAAACCTAATTGTATTTAATAACAATAGCAAAGGAGCTTTAGACTATAATTACATTGAAACTTCAAAGCTGTCTAGCTGGGCCTATTGGTTATTGTATTTACTTACATAGGGTAAGGGTAGCCACAGATTCAACAGGTAAAATTAATCGATTGAGTCGTTACAACACTACGATGTTATCAAACGTACCTGATGTAAAGAAAAAAAATAGTTATTTGTTATGCAAGGCTGCAAAGTTGATTTTTGTGCGCGAGTACTTGAATTGAAAACTGAGAGAGCGAAGGATTCTAAGATTGAACCGCGAGAGAAACGAGCGGTTCAAATATAGAATCCTGAGCGATGCGAAGTTTTCAAAAGTACGAGACGCAGAAAAACTTTGCTGCCGAGTGCAACACACAACTTTTCACCTCACACAGCGAGGAAATGGTAGGTGTAAGAGAAACAGCTTAAACAATTTACTATAAAAGTATTTACTTATTCATTTTAGAAATTAAAAGTAAAATTACTACAATTGTTAATATTGAAAGTTAAATGTTTTTTTGGAACATTAATACTTGTGTTTGTCACTTGTGTGTTATTATTACGTAAATTTGCGGAAAATTGCTCAAATTTATTGGATTCCATTGTGAATGTTGGAGACAGAGACAGATATAAGGCGGTTCGAGACGATTTTCTCGAATTTTAAAAACTCAAACTTACCTACGACATCAACTACTTAGCACTAATGTTCAGAAAAAAAAAATAGGTTGGTGCACTGACATGCAGTGGGGGCGGCTCACCTGCCAGTGTAGAAAATAATTGAATACAAGACGTGTTCGATTTTTAAACAACACTTTGTGCTCTAGAGCACAAAATGGAGTTTTGCGCTCAGATTTTGAATGAGAAATAGAATCTTTCCGAGCGGGTGAGGTGAAAAAGAAATTTATGATGCCGTGACGAAAAATTACTCCAAATAATCTAGCATTCAGCTGCATTTGGTTAGACTGGAATCCGAATTCATCATACATAGTTGGGGTAAAGCTGACAAATGAAAATGTCTGTTCTTGTCAGAAATTAGCAGTTTTATCCGCCAAATACGACTGTGGTGGATAAAACTGCTCATTTATACCTACTGCTAATTTTTGCTGCCAATCGTCATAGAGATCTGTCGTTCAAATCCATACGTTTAGGGTTAGGATCGCCGTGTGATACTGACGTCTGATGATGATGGTGTGTGATGTCGTCTGACAGAGGCAATTGGAAGAAGAAAACCTGTTGCGCCGACTACACGTGGAATAGCATACGGGTTGAAAGATAATGATGTTTGCTAGATTATACAATTTTTGATAGATGAAGAGGTATACCATTAAAGTGATACACATCAAACAAATAAAAATCTTAGGAACGTTTTTGTAACAAAACTTCGCTCCAGAATATAGCATCGTTTCTCAGGTCACAAAATCTATTTATCTTCCTGATAAATGGAAAAACGTCACCGTTATTAATATTTTATTCAAATAATGCGCGGGTGAAACCGCGTTTGACATCTAGCTCGTTCCATGACTATTATAATCGGATTATGTCAGTCAATATTGAATTAGTGCGGCTCCCTTTATCAATCTACCAGGGATAAGCTTTGAATTATAAGAAGTTGTGGAGCAAATCTAATTCTAACGCTGCCTTTGGTGGGACGTGCTTAACTACTAACTTTTTTGTTTCCGTGCGCCCTTAATTCCCTTTGCATAATCAGCCCCTAGTGATCCTTTAAAAGTATGAAAAATAACATGATGTAAAGTTCTGTAACACCGTTGAGTTAAGCTCCTCGAGTCGAGTCGTCCTACACATTATCTGACAAATGCTTGCACTGACTGGACAGGTCCACTCAAATCTGTGTGGTTCTTTCTTCAAAAGACCATCTCAGACACAAACCTGCATGGTCCTTGCATGACCTAACCAAATTGAAGGTCTGGACTTTAAAAGATACCTTTGTGTTTGTTTCGGCTGTTTCTTCTCAGAGTCAGGTACGAAACACCGGCCACATCTAACTATGAAAAAAAGTGTTTTGACGTGTAAAAGTGTTTGCCAAAACCTATTTGTAAAATAGGCGGGGCCTATATTCGGCAGTGGACGTCTTACGGCTGATATGATGATGATGATGATTTGCAGAAAAATAGGTATAATTTATCATATTTTATCATTTTTACCCTTTGATAAGAGAAGGTTCCGACCAGACGGGTGTTGTGTCTTGTAGGCATTCTGCTCAACAATCGTAGTCGGAATTTTCTATTGTTCTAATCTTGCGACGAACTTTGATTAGATTTTAAAGTTCTTAGAGGTATTTCCTTTGAAAACAGGAGGTTCTGACCAGAATGTCGAAGTTATCTATGTTCTAAATTCACGGTGAACTTTGATTGTGATCGTGATTCAGTATTTTGATTTTAGTACTTCGTTGCTTCACAGATGTCGCTAGTTAGCATTTTGTTGAAACATTACATGTCCGCTACATTCCCACTGTTGGGCTAGTCTTCTCTTCATATTGTGAGGTAATGAGCTATTTGTTATACTAGCCTAGTGCGGGGTAGTCGATGTCAGGTGCAATATTTGATTCTAGGACATACCGGTTTTGAAAAGTTTTCTTTTACCAGCACCGTATTAAGATCAGTGGTGATGAAATCAAGTAATGTGTATTTGATTTCAGTGTTAAATCCAGAAATGGGCTTGTGAGGATTCAAATCCACAAGCTACAGTAAGGCAGAGCCGAGCCGATTCTGAAAATGCCTGGAATCTGAAAATTCTCGGTTCAAAAAAGGTATTTCTGATATCAGGAGCACGCCCTAGTCACTATTGCTCTACCACTTTTGCCTTGAATCGAATATCTTCATTTCATTCGATTTTCAATTTTATCTTGACTAACTTTGGTCTACTTTCTTAGTCTGGGTTAGAAAGTGGCTGGTGGCTCAACTGTGCCGAACCCCGCAACGGGTCGCACGTCAAAAGTCCACTTCTGTGGCGCGACCCTTTCAGGGGCGCTGTCTACGCTCACAATACGGGTACGGATACGGATGGAAGAACATAACTAACGTCAAAAATCGGAAGGACAAAACTGACCGCGCCGCGCACTGAAGCCCTTATGACGCGTCGCTATAGACACTATTAGTTTAATGTCTTTGATAATAATAATATGTATGTCATTACATCAAATTGTATTAAAAAAAATGTAGTAGGTACCACGAATTTTCCGCAGGTCATGAAAGTGGCGTGAACTCAAAAAGAGCTATCTGTCAAATCCCAATAAAATTCATTCATAGATCGGGCGAGAAGTCACGGGGCGTAGGAATCTCCCGTAACTTAGGGCCGAAACCACGGGTTCCGTGCTTAGAGATAAGACCCCCTGACTCGTGCTTGGCATATAACAAAGGTAATATTCAAAACAATAAGCGGAGTGGTGACTAGTAGACACGTGGAGTTAAAATTAATGAATGCCTGGGTTCCCACGTAGACACAAGGTGAAAATCTAGCTGAATTGCTTTAATTTAGGAGTTGCTGAACGTGAACTAGCTTAGTTTAGACTAAACTACAAGGAGAGTAATTGACTAATAGGATAAGTTCCACAAGTTTAGTCTTTGAGCTTAGGTAAAACAACTCGCGACTTTGATGTATGTACCAAAATACCTCAGACGATGTTTTATGCAGATGCATTATTACTTAGAGTATATGTCGCGTCTCTTAGAGTCTTTGGTCTACAGAACTGCACCCACTCAAAATAGACCCGTAAGATCACTCGACCCAACCAAAATTATCAATGAGTTTTATGATTTCACACTTTTTGGGAATAAACCTAATTGTATTTGTAAATAAGGAACCTAACCAATTTTGCTCTTAGACAATAACCGTCGTACCACAGAAACTTTTAAACGTTTGAACACTTGTCTAAAAAAATGTCAGATTATGATGTTGATATAAGGTCCGTTTTGCAGTCACACTTTTTTTAGACAAGTGTTCAACAGATGTTTAAGTTTTTGTAGTAAGGCTGTAAGTATCCAATTTTGCGCTGGACATACCTAGGTAGTTTAAAAGAATAATAATTGTGTTTTTCTAAATTTGAATTTTGGTACAGTTAATCAATAAAATACATGAAGTACCGCCAGTGGCGAATTCGCGTACTAACAAAGTAATTAATTTTCTTCGCGCCGCCCGCCTCACAGCTCACCACTTAGCCCAAAGTCGTGGACCGTTACCACTGAGCAACCACTGCTCAGTCGCCCTGGCATTATTGCTTATTCAGACATTTTTTTCTTTTACAGAAATACATTACAAACGTACTACTGTCTATAATGACAGTATTACTGTCCATTCCCTCTACGTTTACCGACAACACCACTAGAAATACAAAAGAAAAATGTACTATCTGCGGAGCACACGACTTCAATGAAAAGGCCGCACAGGCGTACACACACACTCACTTATACACCCACATCAAACACACCCCCACATACGTTTACACCCACAACATTTACGGAACAATTCACATACCTATATGATAGAGAACAAGTGAGTCGTCCAATTCTCCGTTGAACCTCTGGAATGCCGCGTTGGTTGGTGCGAACAAAGTCATCTGTCGGTAGTGTAGGGTCGTGTTGGCTACCACATTGCGTTCCAACAGCGCTAGAAACTGGGGACAAGAGAGAATTTATGCTAAATTAGTGATTCGCATATTTTGGCTTCAAGGTGATTCAATTTTGTGTTTTCTACCGTGAATTTCGACAAAATTTGGTAAAAAAAACATATAATATTATTAATTTTAACCACGGGTATTGTTGGTTTGTTAAAAAAAAACCATTATGTGAGAAAACGTTTTACAGGATGAACAGGCAGACTCTGTTCATTTTTTATTCCACCATCCACATCCGTTTTTCGTCTCAATCTTCTATTTTACATTTGATTTGTTGTTTCGTGCTCAATATCACATTATGTTTTGTAGTGCGGATTGATTGAAAACCGTAGGTACTACGTGTTAAGATTCGTTTTAACTGGTACAGACAAATCGGGGATCAGCCACAAATAACAAACACAGACTGATATTTCAGTATGCAGGATATTTTACATTATTACATTAACGAAAAATAAACAGTTTTTTTATATTTTTGATTTACCAAGAAGTACTAAATAAAATTAATTTATTAAAGAAAAAATGTGTCACTTCTTTTGCATGTTTGACAGCTCATAACTCGGAAACGTAACGTTTTACGAGGTTATGTTTGTATTGATGTGATCTATCGATTTATGAATGATTCATGAGTGGTCGCCATTTTGAAAAAAGAAAACAAAATGGCGGATGGCACCTGGTACACTCCCCATACAAAAATGCTCAAACCCCTTTCATCCAAATCCGTTCAGTAGTTTTTCGTGAAATAGTAATAAACATAGTAAGATTAACGTACTTCTTTCGCTTCTGCGGATCAGCTGATACTATAAAACTTTCAATTGTAGGTACTTATGTGAGCTGTATAAAATCGAAGTAGTTCAACAGTGGGTTAACGATAGCTATTGTCTGCAAGCTTCACAATAAACAGTTCCTTTCACTCGACTCTTACAAGTACCTTCAAGTACAGTCACGAGCATTAATTTGTAAAAAATATTACTTTCAACACTTTTCTCGATAGTTTTAAATTATCGAAAAATTCAAAGATTTTCTATGAGAAATTCGAACCGCATGCACGATTTGAACTTTGGCGAAGTCTGTATTCAATACATACTCAATAAGTACTCAATTCTTTATTGCATTTTATATGTTACAAAGATGGTATAATATAATAGGACAAGAAAAGTATGGTCCCGTCGGGCACGCAAAATTAAGAGAGAGAAGGAGGGCCTAATTACATTTAATTAAATCAATATTATTATAAATATTTCATCATCAGCCTATAAATGTTCCCACTGCTGGGACACAGGCCTCCTCTCTGTGAGAGGGAGTGGGCCATAATCCACTACGCGGGCCCAGTGCGGGTTGGTGGATGTCACATGTCTTTGAATTTTTGGTTCTAGGACATGCCGGTTTCCTCACGATGTTTTCCTTCACCGTTTTGAGATCAGTGGTGATGAAATAAATTACACTAAGTAATGCGCCTGGCGGGGTTAGAACCCACGACCTACAACTCGTAAGTCCGGGTCGATACCACTCGGCCACCACTGCTCCCCGAATATAAATATAAATATTTAGATGTCTATAAATAATTTGGTAGATATCCATCCAAACTAATATTATAAATGCGAAAGTAACTCTGTCTGTCTGTCTGTCTGTTACGCTTTCCCGCTTAAACCTCTCAACCGATTTTGATGAAATTTGGCACAGACAATCTTTAGACCCTGAGAAAGAACATAGGCTACCTTTTATTGCGAAAAAGGGGATGAAGAGGTTGAAATAGGGGTTGAAAGTTTGTATGGGATTTCTAAATTTTTAAAGATAAAACCATGAAACTTTATATTTAAGCACTTGATAAGATATATATAAACATTTGTTCTAGCGTTTTTGAAATTTCGACCAGTGAGGGGGTGAAATAAGGGTTGAAAGTTTGTATGGGGTTTTGTCATTTCTGGGGATAAAACCATGAAACTTTATATTTAGGAACATGATAAGAAATAAATAACAATATGTTCTAGCGTTTTTGAAATTTAAAATCGTTTGTTCTAGCATTTTGAAATTTTTACCACCGTGGGGGTGAAATTCTACAAACGGAATTCCCGAAATTCGAACGAAACGGAACGGATTCGGAACGGGAACTACGAAGCCAAACTTTTTGTATACAAAATTTTAACCACTGAACCTAGGAACATCATAATTAGAAGTTTTGGGTGTATCAAGTTAAAAAAATTGGCTTTTGAAGTTAAAGTTCCTTTTAACGAATAGGTACTCTGCATCGCCGCCGCTGCCGTCGGTCGTCGGTCGCCGTCGCGCACATTCGCCGAAGTGTGGCGGCAGGCAACGGCGCTGTCGTGTGGTGGGGGAGCGCACGAATCTAACTATGCCTACCCGAACGGGCAGACGGGTCCACCCTTTATAGCAGAACTTTTTACGTCATAATTTTATTTTGCATAGCAACGGACAGCATAAACCTCTTTTCGCAGAAAATCGTTTGGCATACACTCATTTACCATAACACCGAAACCCATAATTTTGTAAGTCAGAATCATCTTTAGGCATAAATTTCATTTCCATAATAATCAATAAGTATAACCATCATATCGTAGAAAGTTCACAACCAGAATCATCTTTTGCATAATTGTGTGGTTTTTATTTCCCAGACAGTAAGATGATGCAGTAAGCATGCAGCAAGCATTCAGCACATGCAGCAGGCATGGCTTCTGTCACGGCTCCGGCGCTGCGGGTCTCTGGCGGTCCCACGCGAGCTAATCGTCGCAGATGATTTTACGCCCACCACCGCAGCTTCGGCTTACTGGCCGGCAAGCCGGCCAGCCTCAGCCGCGGCGGTGTGCGTTAAAACCACCTGGGTGTCGAGTCTGCTAATTATTAGTCAGAATGGCGCCACAATGGCGTTTCAATTGTAGTGCTTTTTCGAACCAGGAGTAAAAAATGGTTCGAATAAGCACTACAATTGAAACGCCATTATGGCGCCATAATGGCGTTTCAATTGTAGTGCTTATTCGAACCAGCAGTAAAAAATGGTTCGAATAAGCACTACAATTGAAACGCCATTGTGGCGCCATTCTGACTAATAATTAGCAGACTCGACACCCTGCTCCTCAGCTCACGGGCCGCCTCGCCCCTCCGCGCCTACGCGATTATAAATTACACTCTAGGGGTAGGGCAGACAAGACTACGTGAAGTCGGTTTTGCAGCGATTCATTTCTGTCACTAACTTTTGTAGCACACCATATTGATTTTATAAAACAATTTTTTTATTTTTTATTATGACTATTAAATTATTTCTATTCTGAAATTCTGTGATCTTCGAAGTATACCAAGTCAAATTATTCCAAATAATCGGCGCTCTAAATAAACGTTATGCTAAATGAAAATATGCAAAATTGTAACTCTGACAAAAGTAATTATGCCCAATACAATTCTGCCATCTTAAAAGTATCCCAATTTAAATTCGGACATAAAAACATTAGGCCAAAAAACAATTATATTAAAAAAAATTTATACCATAACAATGTTCGTTTAAAAAAGTTTCTGCCAAGTGAGTTCTGCCAAATAGGTTTCGGAGAAACAAGTTTCTGCCAGATAGAGGGCACCCCGGGCGGACACGTGAGGGCAGACATCATTGTCGGACGCATGCGATCAGAGAATGTCGAGTCCAAACAATCTCCACATTTTAACAAATAATAACAAAACAGCAAACGTTGTGTACAAAAATGTTTTAAATTAGGTCATTTTTAAATATTTTTGTACACAACGTGATGCTGACCCCTGGAAGTGTCTCTTGGACATAAGGGACCAATAATTTTTCCTGGGTACTTTCTACCACTTAATGGAATACATAGGTACCTTATACCTACTGTAAACAGATATTATATAATTTTTTTAAACATACCTACTCTTTTTAACCAAATGCTATACCCAAATCTATACCGTTCCATTAATAATTATAATCCTTAATATTCAAATTAATTTACTATAACTGTGTAAATGTTTGTTTCACGGCTAATTTGCTGAGCCGTTTGTTACAAAATTGGATATGGATAGTCTGAAATCTGAAAAACAACATAAGCCACTTTTTATCAAAACACCACGCGGGCGAAGCCGCGGGCGGAAGCTAGTAATATTATATATTTTGTTTGACAAGAACACTTTGGAAGGAATTGAGGGAGGCCTTTGCCCAGAATTGAGAAAGTGCAGGCTGAAAAAAAAATGTTCGTGTAGATCAGGGATTCCCTTATTTTTTTGGGACGCGCCGCCTTAATTATTTTCACTGTATATTTGTTTTCTAATATTAGGTACCCAAAATTTACAAAAGAGTAGGAACGCAAAAATCACTTGAAGATTGCTTCGTGTTCGCAACTGTACCTACCTATATGGTACCTCCGGCTGAAAGAAAGTGAATGTCAATGTATGTTCTATGTTACTTCGTTTTTATATTGTTTATGTTCTATTCAGATTCGCAACGTATTTCAAGGGTTTCAGCGTTCTAGCACACTTTATGAATCTCATGCATAGATTTTTCTTGTTGAATTCCTAGAGCTTGCTATTTCAATATTTTCTTGCTCCTTTTTTTCTGGAAAAGCTATTTTTCATAAGCGTCGACATTTTTATACAATGTTAAGAAATTCTTTGTAGTGCAGTTATTGATTTTTTTTTTGTTAGGGGTTGTTAAATGGAGTATGGTTACTTGTCCTTACAAAACTGCCCTTCCGAAAAGGTCTAGAATCAATCATAATTACGAGTATAATATTTAATTATTTTTTTCAATTACGACATACTCTTTCAACCAACGACGATCTTTCAACCTTAAAGTTTAGCTACCAACAAACTAGATTATACTCACTAATAACAAAAAAGTAATTAAAATGACAAACCATTTTTAATAAAACATAACACCCCTTTTAGTTTTAAAAATTTCCATAAAAACTGAGAACTGAGAAAATTGTAATGTTTCAATATTTATCTTCATAGAGTCACCTCTTATGCGCTGAGCTTCCTGTATTACTTTATTTTATACCCTTGGGACTACAACAAATAAAAAGTTGTTCTAGCAAATATTGACTAATGACAACCCCGTTCTGCCTGAAGGTAATGAGCTAAGTTTTGCTTTCCTTTATTCATAATAAAATAAAAAGATGCTAATTTCCTTTTTTATCTGTGCGTTATGCAGTAAAGACGTCGCTAAGATATTTCTTATTTGCTCAATAAAATACCGTCCGATTAAAATGGGTTATCTTTTCAGTAGAATATTATAGAAAAGCAGCGGGAGCAGTGGTGGCCCAGTGGTATCGGCCCCGACTTACGAGTTGTAGGTCGTGGGTTCGAACCCCGCCAGGCGCATTACTTTGTGTAATTTATTTCATCACCACTGCTCTCAAAACGGTGAAGGCAAACATCGTGAGGAAACCGGCATGTCCTAGAACTATCAAATTCGAAGACATGTGACATCTACTAACTCGCACTGGGCTCGCGTGGTGGATTATGGCCGACTCCCTCTCACAGAGAGGAGGCCTGTGTCCCAGCAGTGGGAACATTTATAGACTGCGCTGATGATGCTGATGATTCTAGAAAATCGATGTTCTAAAAATAGAGAATGGGCAAAAATATATGAAACTTGGGACCACCCTCCAATAGCAATAAAATATATGTCGTTGGATAGGGCTTTTCATTTGCAACAATAGTTGCTAAGAAACCTTTGCTGTTACAATTGTCCGTTCTGAGTTATAAGACTTTTAAATTACATTAAAAACAAGTGTTTAAGGCTGTCTACAGATCTACGTGTTTTAACCATTAGGGAATTGAGAACCGGTTCGTGTTGGAAGAACCGGGAACTTCAGGACAGGCCTCCAAGGAACCGGGAAGTCCCGGATTTTTCGGGACTTTCGGGACATAAAAATATTTTTTCCACGATATCAGATAACAATATCTATGCAGCCAACTTTTATATTTAACTTGGGTTTGCTCCTGTGTCTTTTCGAAATCAGAGGTGGCTTAGATAAAGTCTACTAGTTTACCCAGAAGAAGTCTATTCACTCTTCCTTGAAGAAATTGGAGTTGTATTAAGCCTTCGGGAACGCAGATGCAGGTAGTCAGTTCTACTATTTTGTCATGCGCAATAAGAAGAATATTTGAAATCAGTTAGTGCGAATTAATGGAATGGCAAGTAGGGATGGATGGTGACTTGCAGTTCATTTAAATGTCCGATGCTGGACATTTTTCAGTTTTGATGCACTGCATTTGGGCCAGTGGAATGAGGTTGTGGAATTCATGAGCTCGCTCCATTTTAGATCTCATGTTTAGCAAGAGCGAACCCAATATAAAAATAAAACAAAAAGCGGGCAACCTTGCGACGATGAGATGAGCTAAGTTGTGAAGTTTAGCTTCCACCAGTTTCACGTCGCCAATGAATCTAAGGAGCTCTGCGTTCCACTGGGTCAAGTGCAGAAGTTTGTATTTAACTGAGCCATCCCACAGGTTAAGTTGGGTTAGGTTGCTGCGATAGACCATGCAGAATTGGACTTGCTCAAAAACTATGCAGGCGTAAAGTATCGGGCCGCCGCAATTGCGGTGGTAAGACCCCTCTTTGAGGAGTGGCTGGAGAGACGTCACGGCGTCCTGACCTATCGGATGACGCAGGTCCTCACCGGACACGGAAGTTTCGGGAGGTTCCTGAGTCTGATAGGGAAGGAGGAAACGCCCGGGTGTCACCACTGCGATGATCGCTCGGAGGACACAGTAGAGCATGCGGTGCAAGACTGCCCCGCTTGGGCAGAGCACCGACGTGTCCTCACGGCGGCGATAGGCGGAGACCTCTCGCGCCCGGCATTGGTTGCGGCCATGCTGCGGGGCGAGACGGAGTAGAAAGCGGTCGCCTCCTTCTGGGAAGCAGTAATGCTCGTGAAGGAGGAGGCGGGCCGCTTGAGAGAGAGGACAGCGTCCTCCCTCCGTCCCAACCGCAGTGGTAGACGCCCGCGGCGTCTGACGTCAGCAGACGATCTCCGGCCACCGTAGGCGCGGGCATGCGGGCAGCGAGTAAAGGGCAACTCGCTGCACGACCATGGACCATGCCCGGGTCGACGGCGCGTTGTGTCCCACGCGCGGGACTTATTCCATCACCGTGACCCCGGAACATAAAGGGCTATTGAAGGACACCGTGGATTTTAGTCAGTACAAGTCTGACAGTACCTCCCGCCCTACCCGGGGTGGGAGGTCTCATTTGATGATTTTACCACGTTAAAAAAAAAAAAAGGCGTAAAGTATCACTTCATTAAATGATACCCAGTCTTTTGGCCACAGTTTCGGCTTTGTGCCCAATATTGGCACCGAAGTTGACACTGGATATCAACTCCATGCCCAGAAGCATAACAATGTATCCGGAAAAGTGGAGTTGGTCGAAATAAATCCATAAAGGATGTAGTTTCGACCTACACTACCGACTAGTTGGTGGCGCCAAAAGAGACAAGTTTCTTGTTCGCTCACTTGGAGACTTTTTTACGGTGGTAAAATCATCAAGTGAGTCCTCCTACCCAGAGCGGGGCGAGAGGGATTGTCAGACTTGTACTGACTACACGATGATCCTTCAATAACCCTTTACATTCCAGGGTTACGGTTTCTTGATGGGACAGTCCCGTGACCCCGGCAAGCTTTAGCTCTCTAAAGAGCTGGCAGCAATCTGACAGTGCCCCACTCTCAGATTGCTGGCAGCTTTTTGAGGCGCGCGTGGAATACGATGCGAGTTACGTCCGGCGAGACATGAGTCTCTCTAAAAGCGGGGCATACGGTGCGATATAGGCCCGCGCCTACGGTGTGGCCGAAAATCGCCTCGCGACTTCCGATGCCGTGGGCATCTCTCGCGGCGGCTGGGTTGTGAGGTGGAAGCTGTCTTCTCCCTCACGCACCCCTCCTCGCGTGTTAGAAATGTGCAGCAGAATATGAGTTGGAGAGAAAACATGGCAGACTCCTATTGAACTCCGGAATCAATAGACATAAGCTCAGAGAATCAGCCACCATCGACTACTCTGATTGATCGTTCACTAAGACCTGTCAAAGGCTTTCGAGAATAACCAGTATATTAGCAAGTTTTCTTCTGAGTCATACGTGTATCCAGACATATGTTATCCCGTTTACTAATAACACGTACCGTGGATTTTATTCCGTAATATAGTCTAACAGTCCCTACCGATTCACCGAGTGTATTCACTCATTGGACGTTTAAAAGTTAAAACGAAAAAAAAAAAATAATGCCAGGACCTACGTCGCCTCCAGACGCGTCCCGAAGATACAAAGTGTACGAGACTAAAGCATAAAATACTAAACATGTTAAAAAAAAGGTTTTTAAAAATGTTTGTTTCTCTGGCCTAATAAGTCTCATAACTCCGAACGGACAGCTATCACAAAAAAACTGTCTGAACAATAGTTGTTCCAAATTTAAAAAAACATATCCAACGACATACATCTCATTGCTATTGGAAGGTGGTCCCAGGATGCCCATTCTCTTTTAAAAATAATAATAAGGACACAATATTTTGAATACAGAACTTACAACATTACGCCTCATAATAGAGGATTAAATGACGCGTTTAGCCCCTAGGGCCAAATGTTGTGTGTGGAAAGGGCGGAATCATTTGACGATTTCACAATAACAAAAAAAGTTATAGAGATATCTTAAAAGGTTACGGAGGTCTGGAACGCAAAGGGCAATTAAAGGAAAAGGTTTGGTTTCAATCAGTACGTCAGTCTGAATAGTCCTTTTCGCTTCACACAGAGCGGAAGGAATTGTTTGATGATTTTACACTCAAAATAAGTTAGGAAGCATGTTACGAGATGATAATAAATAATTCCTTATACGAGTATTTATGCTTCAAATTGCAGATTGAAAAACCCAATAATACTTAGCCCAGCCTGAAAATCACTAAGGACCTCATGCTGATTTTATGGATGGCAAAACAATAACTTTGTTTCGGGATGTTATGAATTTTGCTCAAACATAAACTTCTGACAATGTTTCGCATAGAGGCTAACTTTTAGGATTGTGTACATGAAAGACAACTTCGTCGGCAAACCGGAAAATGCATTAGTTATTCAATGTTTTCCGAGACTGCTTTGAAATCAGATTTTAACGAAGCGTTTGGCGATTTGTGCTTTTATTGACTTCGGTAACGCTTTATAAAGAAAACTAGTACCTATATGGATGTGCCATGAGAAAAGACTCTATTGAAAAAACTCCTATTTGGGCAAAGAAAATACTTTACCAAGTAAGGGTTTCCAAGGCCTCTTTTTTCTACTTTTATATTATGATCCCTCATCTAACCTTTGATCAATAATGTAATCGGAGACCTAATACTTTTGACGAACGCAAACTAAAAAACAAAGCCTTTTTCCTTTTAGGTAGGTAACCGTATCGAATAACGCCTTGTTTACTCAAAGTATAACAAATCCCAATATAAACACGAGGCCACAACAAATACAGTTACTCAACCAGATCATGCGTATTGTGAAGAAAGTGAAACACTTCAAACAATATAATTCATACAAAGAAAACTCGGATACGGTAATAGAAATCACGTCGTGCGACGTTGTGCGTAGTTTCAACAACAATAGGTCTCTTGAGAGCCCACTGTTCGCTGTTGTATGTACTCGCCTTTATATCTATGAAGGTGAAACTAGGAAGCCTTTTGTTTTTTAAGGCAAGTATAGACTGTAAGCTGATCAGAATATTGACAGGGATAATCTCTACTCGACCCTTAAAATGTAATCCATAATTAAGGGCGAGTTGTTTGATCAGTAGCGAGGTTTTTTTTTTATTGTGAGACTGACCTTTATTTACAAAACTATATTATACTTTATTAGACTACAATACTAATATTATATTATTATACTATATACTATTTTATATACAACGTTATATATAACATATTATATACTCAGCCCATGTTACTGAACAATGTTTGTTCTAACTCTCCACTCGATCATCTGTTTACTAATAATTCAACATTGCTCGATACCACCATGAAGAGCTTGCCAAGCACATCGATGAGGGGTGCTATGACAGGAAACCTCCACGTGCGCCCGTGGACTGGAGTTCCCTCTCGGATACGTCCGGGGGGAAGACCAGTTTTTCGGGCCGGTGCACCCTGGGATGCGGGCAAAAACTCTTCCTTAGGCACTGTGTGCCTAAGGGGTCTCTTTGCCCGTATGCGAATAGCCTGTCGTGTGGACGCTCCAACGCGTGTCCCTCTGATTAGCAGAGGGCACAGCGGTGGAGCGGGCTTGCGGACGGTGAGTTATGGGTAGCTCGCCGTCCGACCAAGGACCAAGCCCGGGTCGGTGGCGCGTCGTGTTTCGCGCCAAATGCCTGCTGGGGTCGCGGGTTTTTTCTTAACCCAGGTTACCGTGGCCCCGGAACGTAAAGGGTATAGGAAGGAACACGGGTGGATTTTAGTCAGTAAGAGTCTGACAGTCCCTTCCGCCCCACCCAGGGCGGGAGAACTCATTTGATGATTTTACCACCTAAAAAAAAAAAAAAAAAAAAAAAAGCACATCGATGAACGAAAGCTACACTATTGTCAACCTCAACGAAACAATAAGGAGATTAACAATGGAACTTCAATCAGCACATCAGGAGATTGAAAACTTGAACAACGAAAACTTTCGATTGAAAATGGACATAGGTGAAGGTCAGAAAATTATTGATGCGTATAAAAAAATTATCTCTTCCGATAGCAAAAACATGACACCGACGACATCACGTAAACGTTACCTCTTTAGAACAACTAGTACGTCTACTCGTTCTACACCTCCAACTCTCATTGGAAAAAAGAGTATATCTACCCATTCAACACCCCTAAAGACTCAACATTTTGATCCGGTAGACCATGACCTCAAAACTCCTCAACTTCCACTACAAAACCGCGAAATAATGGACAATTCGACACAATGTTTAGCAACACCTAAAGATAAAAACAAGAGCCCAAACACATATATTTTAAAATGTCCACCTAAACTGACTCAAGATACTCGACATGAAGACTTAATTATTTCTTCTTCAAATTCAGGAAACTTGGTAGAATCAAGACACAAAATTTCTTCTCCGAGGATATTAGTTTTGGGTGACCAACAGGTGCGGAAATTTGCTCAAGAAATAGCAACACAAAGAAATAATAATAAATGGAACAACATCTACTCGGTATCGGGAATCTCAAAACCTTATGCAACTACTTCACAAGTACTGTACAACTTTGAAAAATTATCAGCAGGACTCAACAGTGACGATATTATCGTATTGGGTATTGGAAGCAATGATAAAAACCCCTACTTAATTTTATCAGAATTATGTTCTTCACTGCAAAAGGTAAAAAATAACAAAGTGTTTGTTCTAAATGTTGTAAATAATCGCTACTTAAATACTAACCTAATAAATAAACACATAAAACTGTTTGTACGGAACTTTCCAAACTGCCAATTTATTGATACGTCTGATGTGATGATACGCGATAATGACTATAATTATATATCAAGGCGTTTTATGTGTTTTAAAATAAATATAGAAATTGATAATATAAATTACCAAAAATTAGTAACGTCACAATTGAAACATAGATGCACCAATACAGCATTACAGTTTGAATATAATAACAATGTTACTAAAACAAGTGGAATCAAAAAAGGAACTATCCCATATTATTTTAAAAAACAACGTAATACCACTGACCATATTTCTAAACCAATTATCAACTGCGAAAACACTAGCCAACCGATGTTTTTTCGAGGTTAGACGCAAATGTTCTCTTCTACATCAAAACATAGCTGGCGTATTGAGTAAAAAAGACCTTCTGGAATTAACAATAACGGAACTAGAAAAAACTAATAATATGAATATTGATATTGTTTGTCTCAGTGAAACATTTATACGACAAGGGGCCGAATCGAATCTTACCCTAAATAACTATAAATTAGTGTCAGCCTTTTCAAGGCCGCATCAACGTAGAGGTGGGACTTGTATTCTTACCAAAAAAGAGCTTGATTGCAAACTTATAAGTAACTTAATTGAGCCTAAGTTATATTTTTTTGAATACTGTGCAGTCGAAATCACAACTTTAAAACTTTATGTTGTCTGCATTTATCGCACACCAAATTCAAATGTTAAATTATTTTTAGAAAACTTAAACATCCTCTTAAGAAAACTCATGAGAAATAATAAAAACATTATCTTATGTGGTGACTGGAACATAGACGCTATTAAATCAGATAAACTTTTCAAAGAACTAGAGTCAATCCTAAAAAACTATAATATAAATAATCATATCACAAATCCAACAAGGAAACTCTCTTGTATCGACTTAATAACGAGTAATATAGCAAATGTTAAGCCCCAAATTCACTACTTAGCTCTATCCGATCACGAAACAGGACAATCTATATGTTTTGAGGTAACAGAGAACACCACGAATCGTAAAAGGCCTTTTTATTTTGAATATAGACGCGACTTTAGTCAAGATAACATAGATAAGTTTGTAAACTGCCTGTCTTCATTGTCCTTTTCAGATATTTACCAGACCGAAGACACTGACATTGCATTTAATTATTTTCATGACATTCTAATATTATTTTATAATTTATGTTTCCCTAAAATCAAGTTTAAAATAACGATCAAACCCTTAAAACATAAATGGATGACAAAAGGCATTAAAAAATGTTGTATAAACAAACGGCGTCTATACCTTAAATATCGTCTATCAACAGCAAATAAGTATCATCATAAAAAAACCTACAAGAAATATACCGCCATTCTAAAAAGATGCATGTTTCAGGCACAAAAAGGCGAAAACACACGCTATTTGTCTCAATCCAGCAACAAATGTAAGGCTGCCTGGAAAGTAATAAAAAGCAATACCAGCGAAAAACAAACTTTCAATGACATAAATAAAATTCAATTGGACAATAAAATTCACACTGACCCAGAAAAGATTGCTGACATTTTTAATAATTTCTTTATTGACATAACGAATAACACAGTTGACCCATCTATTGACTTTACACCACCCATGACATATAATCCAAACACAATGTATTTGACCCCAATAAATGACACCGATGTACGTAAAATAATAAGCTCTTTAAAATCAACCAACTCTACAGGCTACGACGACATTACCACAAAAATTCTCAAACAATGCTCTACGGTTCTATCTAAACACATTGGACATATTATTAACTTATCATTTATGCAAGGTACATTTCCTGCACGGTTAAAATTCTCTATTGTTAAACCAATCCACAAGAAAGGGGATAGAGTTGATGTAAATAATTACCGCCCCATAACACTTATACCAATATTGTCAAAGATATTTGAAAAGGCCATGCATGGAAAACTCTCCAGTTTCTTATCCAAATTCAACATCTTGAATGAAAATCAATTTGGTTTCCGAAAAAATAAATCTACCACTTCAGCTTGTTTTGCGCTACTAAAATTAATAACAAAAAGCCTGAATGATAAACTCCCTATTGTCTCCATTTTTTTAGACATGTCGAAAGCTTTTGATTTCGTGAATCATAAACTTTTAATTTATAAATTAGACCGATGTGGCATAAGGGGAAACGCACTGAAATGGCTCGAAAGCTACCTTACTCATCGACAACAATGCGTCGAGATCTCGGCACAAACGGGCAATCAGAAGCTCACATATAGATCTCGGTATCGTGAAAATAACTGCGGTGTTCCCCAAGGGACCATATTAGGGCCACCATTATTCCTTCTGTATATTAATGACTTGCCTAATGTAACTTCCCATAACTGCACACTTTATGCTGATGATACGACAGTTAGTATTATAAATGAAAATGACGACATTGTTGAGTTCCAAAATGAAATAAATATGACATTAAATAAAATTATTACATGGCTTGAACAAAATAATCTTCATATTAATATTAACAAGACGAAAATGATACAATTCCAGACATATAAAAGTAGTCGCCCTCAGCTTAAAATACACTACGGAAATGAGACAGTAGAAGAGGTCGATAACGTAAAATTCTTGGGGATAATAATTGATAAAAACTGTAACTGGAAATCTCATGTTGATGAACTATGTAAGAAGATAGATCGATTTGTTTTCGTTTTGTACAGACTAACACGAGTGGCTAGTGCTGAAGCAGCTCTATGCGCATACCATGGCTATGTATCGTCAATTTTACGCTATGGTATAATAATATGGGGTAATTCTGTGGAACTAAAAAGAGTATTTCGAGCTCAGAAAAAATGTGTACGCGCAATTTGTGGAGCGCACCCACTGGACAGTTGTGTTCCACTATTTAGAAAACTTAAAATATTGCCACTTCCAGCACTCTATATTTATGAAATTTGTATTTTTGTACACCAAAATAAAAAAGATTTTGAATTGTATAATGACGTTGTATCCAGACCAAGCCGCAAAGTGTATATGCTTAATGTTCCCAGGCGTAGAATAAAATTGTTTTCCAATAATGTGTACTGCATGTCCATTACTGTTTATAACAAATTACCTGACAGCTTCAAAACTCTCAACCTCAGGCCATTTAAAATTAAATTATTTAACCTTCTCCTAAGCAAATGTTTCTACTCGACTGAAGATTTTATGAATGAAAAATTTACCTAAGTATTTGACATTATTGCCTATTGTATGAATCTCTTTGACGAAATTAATTATTAATGTTGATGAAATTATTTCAATTATTTGTAATTTCTATGATTGTAAATCTAATTCTAATGTATGATGAATTGATGATCCATAAATCTTATATTTAAACCATATTTGTACGCCGGAAACGGCAGAATATTATGATCGTAATTATACATAACACACTTAACAACTTTGTACAATATTCTGACAAATAAATGATTTCTATTCTATTCTATTCTATTCTAAAAGTTTTGGAAAAAAAAGTGATTTTTCATCGATCAATCAATTTCTCACTTTGTATGAAAAATCATTTTTTTTTTCCAAAAGTTTAGAACAAACATTGTTCAGTAACATGGGCAGAGTAACCCCACGAGAGGTTTTGCGCTATTAACGTTACACGTTGTATAAACTATAAATAAAAACTTAGTAGTAATTATGTAGAAAAAATATGTACAAAGGGCGTCAAAGAATACGTCCACATCGCTGTCAACGAGAACACTGGCCGCCTTACAACAACGTTGCATGGCAATGCTGATTCGTTGGCCTACGAATAAGTGGACTGGCTTATGGTCTGGGGGTGTATTACAAGCTCTTAATTCCTGTCAGTTTACGCCTTAAAGTGAACTGCCTTGCTTAGTCGTATTACGATCACACAATGACGGCCAGTAAAACGGTCACGTGACCTCATACCGACTTCTGCCTGTGCTTGTGCCTGGAAATTTCGTATTACAAGCTACATAATGACATTTCAAGGCCGGATTAACTGTCAAAATTGGCATCTCCAAAATCATTCAGTTTACGCCACTTTTTAGTAACTTTTACTGACTTGTTTCTTTTAATTTGTCTTTAAACAGTTGAAAGTAACTAAATTAAACTTTGGTATCAATAATGGAGGCACCACAGAATATCTGGAGAGTGCATACACGATATAATCTCAGCTGACGAGCTTTACATAAAAAGACGACAAAGTTTTTACCTTTTACGACACATATACACTCACTTACTGAACGCTAAGCAATAAATATAATTATTCATATACGTAAACATTTACTCATATAGTAATATATTTTTCTAAATAAAAAACATGTTTCTCCTGAAAAAATTGTTTTATTTTGTCGTAGTTCCATCAGTGTAAGAAAAAAAAAATACAGAGCTTAGATTTGAGACATGGTGACGAAATAAATAATCTTTCGTAGCAATGGACGTAGGGTTGAATAAACCAAAAAAAATGTATGATCAACTCAAACACTTAATAGCCTCGCGCAGCATCATTCCAGAAATGGTACAGTCCAATGGAGCCAAAACTTGTGTTCAATATTTATTTGGATACATTGGGCAGTCTTTAATGTATCAGCAGACATTTTTAATTTCACTTCCTCGATTGCTTCTGGTACCACAATTTCGCAGCCAATTTCAAGAGAACTAGGTACACTGTCTTTCGGTTTAAATAAACGTCCTAGGTTTTATCATTCCTTCACTTGTTGAAACATTTTTAGCTCTTGCTTTAAAAATTAGAACATTGTTGTGTTGGAACAGCTCCATTTTTCAAAATTTTCCGCTCATGACTTATTCCATTTTGTTTCCTTACTTTCTCTGCGATAGGAAAACGGTGTGCTTCTTTATTAATGCAGTAAAAAGCACTACATAGTGGCATTATAAATAAATAAAATACGATAATCTTGTTTGTTTTGGTAAACAAAACCGCCACAGACTAAAAAAGTATCGCAATACGATCGTTCAGAAACAAACTCCTTTGTGAGAGTTTTATTTGATATTAAGTTATTGCATAAAATGACAGTAAATGTTGGTCAATTTGATTGTAAATATTTAAATTGTTATTAAAATACAGTTTAACTCAAATATCTCCTAAATTTACAATGTAAAAGATTTTTTTCACACAATTTATAAAACCGGTAATCATCGGTAAATTGTCGATTCGATTTTTGAACGAATTCGCTAGCCCGTCATAATCATCCAGAGACAAGTAATCCAGGATGATTCCTTGCAGAATTACGTACGTCATAATACGAAATAGAACAAGCCTGCTTAAGGCCGTAAAGTCAACTGCCCGAAAACTGCAAGGAATTAAAAAAGGTTGTAATACCCCCCCTGGTCACCTGAAGAGTCGACTAATCGCCAAGCGATATTTGTAGTTTAAGTAACGGTTTGTTACATCCTGTTCATTTTTAATCATTTGTTTAAAGGTCCTAGAGGCTTTATTGTCATTGGTCCTAACCCAGTGTACCTTTCTATTCGTTTCGTTGAAAAATTATGTAAATAAAGTATGCTCACGGTAAAATTGAGTAACGTACTAGTACTGTAGTCATTACTATATTACTAGTACTAGTACTGTAGTTATATTTTAAAGCAGCCTTTGCTAAAAAAAATATAAAACGATGGTGGAAATACACTAGGAAGTACATTTACTTTTTAAAGCAGCCTTTGCTAAAAAAAATATAAAACGATGGTGGAAATACACTAGGAAGTACATTTACTTCCTAGTGTATTTCCACCATCGTTTTATATTTTTTTTAGCAAAGGCTGCTAGCATGATAGCATGACATGTTTGAGTATATTCGATGATATGTTATAAAATTCCGTAGTAAAAATGCTCGACATTTATACTATTTGAATTGCTTTTTTACATCGAATGGTTGTTGACACATATGATTAAAATTAATGAATGTTGTGTGGAATGTGCATGCAACGAATGCCGCATGATTCTGATGGTGAAGCTTTAACGTTGTGGAATGTCTTGCGGTGAAGACACACGCGTAGCAAGTTTGTTTGGAACTTCATACGGCTTCTTTTGTATGATTTTTGTAGTGTCTTTGTAAGACTTCATGTTAGTTTAATCGGTAATAGCTAGGTTGATGTAAGACATATTTAGTTACCAGCTGTTGCCAGCAGCTTTATCCACTTTAACTCGAAAATTATAGACAGTAACACAAAATTAGGATTTATAAGAACTATTTTATACAGGGTGTAGACGACACTGAACAATCTTCTTCATTTTTTTAAATCAGGAAATGAAAAAATCAGCCTCTCCATACAAACTGTTCAATCAAGTTTATAATTGTCTATGGTGAGGCTGATATTATTTTCATTTCCTGAAAAAAAAATTGTGGAAGATTGTTCAGTTTCGTCTACTGAGCAAGCCTTGAAAGTTTGTGGAGGGCTGTCTCTTACACCCAGTATTGTATTTTAATCCAGGTTATAAACTATGTGTGTACCATATCCGTTCTGTAGTTTTTGCGTGAAAGAATAACAAACATCTATCCATCGAAACAAACTTTCACGTTTATAATATTAGTAGGAAGTAGGATAAGGGCAAATCGTTCTATCGTTCAATCGTCTGATTTGTGTGCAACCTATCACATTACGTTGTACACATTGTCTAAGGGCTTTTTCTATGCTACCTATAACTATTAG
This sequence comes from Agrotis clavis, assembly GCA_954870645.1. Lineage (NCBI taxonomy): Eukaryota > Metazoa > Arthropoda > Insecta > Lepidoptera > Noctuidae > Agrotis > Agrotis clavis. The sequence goes on along the minus strand of OX940924.1, from coordinate 20,492,950 downwards.
GTATTACACATAGGAAGTAGAATAGTAAGATGGGATAGGATAGGAAGTGGAAAGGATCTAAATGTATATTATGAATGCTTGTCTATTAAAGTACCTCCAAAGGCTCGCCACCATTTACAATGTACAGTTTAATATCACGTGGAAATAACAAAACAGGTTCACAGTACAACGAAGAATAACAACAGATTGGTTTAAAGATTGCAACTTTGAATTCGTAATGATACATTGCGAGCTCAACTACGGGCAGTTTTCTTCGAATAAATATTTATTGCGCTACAAATACTGGAGTAGTAATCCTAAGCACTAAAGCCTAGCCTACACACGAGGTGAAAACTTCGGCTTTGGCTGCAGCTGCCTCGATGCTGCATTTTCGGCTTTGACATTTCTCGGTGTTCGGACGCCTCGTTGTATCAAATAGCTTAGTCGTTGCTTCCAAAACTCCATTGGCCTTTGACATCACTTTCATAGCTAGAAATCATGTCTGTGTACTTTGAATATGTACTAGTGAGTTCGGCCGCTACTTCTTGATTCTTTTATAGGCAGAAAATGCATCATGTCTACATTCCGCCTTAGGCCGAGGCTACACTAAACTGCGTCGCGATCTTCGACAAATGAGCGATTAAAACAATTATATGAATTCTCATGTATATGGATGGGTACATCGTACATCAGCGATACCATGTGTAATTGGTTTTGATTTTCCAGTCGCATTTTAAATCGCTGCCTAATGTAGCCTCAGCCTTAATTAGTCTCGCGACGAGATTATGAACCGTAATCCGTATAGGTTTTACCTATTTTTTATTTAAAACTTGTATCGTTTATTAAAGTCACACGTTGAAAAGAAAAATTATTTGACTTTGTTTTAAATTTCTTTCAACTATTTTAAGCTTCATTTTTATCTTTGCAAAGCCAGAGCAAGGTCCTAGTGTTAGAAAATACAAAAGTGATGATCATGCGGCATTCGTTGCATGCACATTCCACACAACATTCATTAATTTTAATCATATGTGTCAACAACCATTCGATGTAAAAAAGCAATTCAAATAGTATAAATGTCGAGCATTTTTACTACGGAATTTTATAACATATCATCGAATATACTCAAACATGTCATGCTATCATGCTAGCAGCCTTTGCTAAAAAAAATATAAAACGATGGTGGAAATACACTAGGAAGTACATTTACTTCGTGTGTAGGCTAGGCTTTAGTGCTTAGGATTACTACTCCAGTATTTGTAGCGCAATAAATATTTATTCGAAGAAAACTGCCCGTAGTTGAGCTCGCAATGTATCATTACGAATTCAAAGTTGCAATCTTTAAACCAATCTGTTGTTATTCTTCGTTGTACTGTGAACCTGTTTTGTTATTTCCACGTGATATTAAACTGTACATTGTAAATGGTGGCGAGCCTTTGGAGGTACTTTAATAGACAAGCATTCATAATATACATTTAGATCCTTTCCACTTCCTATCCTATCCCATCTTACTATTCTACTTCCTATGTGTAATACCTAATAGTTATAGGTAGCATAGAAAAAGCCCTTAGACAATGTGTACAACGTAATGTGATAGGTTGCACACAAATCAGACGATTGAACGATAGAACGATTTGCCCTTATCCTACTTCCTACTAATATTATAAACGTGAAAGTTTGTTTCGATGGATAGATGTTTGTTATTCTTTCACGCAAAAACTACAGAACGGATATGGTACACACATAGTTTATAACCTGGATTAAAATACAATACTGGGTGTAAGAGACAGCCCTCCACAAACTTTCAAGGCTTGCTCAGTAGACGAAACTGAACAATCTTCCACAATTTTTTTTTCAGGAAACGAAAATCAAAAGTACGGTGATCAATGTTTGTGTAAACGTACCAGCGAGAAATATTGCACATCGACTTATAAAGAGATAATCGGCTAGTTTAAACTTTACAGAGCGTTTTGCATTACCAATTTGATGTTTGTTACTGATTCGTGGATTGTTGCGCTTGCTTACCGCTTCGTGCGATAAAGCTATATGAAATTGAAACTAACCGATTATCTATTTTTAAAGTTCTTTTTTTTTTTTTTTACATTTCTATACAGCCTACTAAACTCCCGTTCATTGGGTTTATGTGTAGGCTTGATGTATCCTAAAATGAGTAAGTATTCAGATAAACGTTAACGGATATCCTGTCTTGAAGGATCTTAAACAAAACACAGACTGCATTATTATATAATAGGGACCAGGAGTGTAAGGTCGAGTCAGAGGTCTATATTTGGACGTTAAGTAGGACGATTGTCGCAATAATGGTCGTCAAACGTCGTGCTGTGTTGACCTTTAGTTCCCTTTACCAGGTTTTTAGGGTTCCGTAGTCAACAAGGAACCCTTATAGTTTCGCCATGTCCGTCCGTCCGTCCGTCCGTCCGTCTGTCCGCAGCTTAGCTCAGAGACGCCCAGTACTAGAAAGCTGTAATTTAGTGTTAATATACGGATTTGTTACGCCGAAAAAGTGGTAAAATAAAATCTCGTAAAATATTTTTTTTTAGGGTACCTCCTGTACACGTACAAGTGGGGATGGTTTTTTTTTTCTCGCGTACCCCTTAGCGTGAGGTATCATTAAAAAGGCCTTTAAAAAATATTGATAGTTTACATTGACAATTTTTTGATAAAAAGATTCGTTTGTGAAATATTAAGCTTTAAAGTGCTAATTTTTGCTCGACTCGAGTGTCCCCCCCCTCTACCAGCTAAACGGTTATGTTTGGGGGTGTGAAAAAAATCACAATAGTAGTATATATAACGAAGTTTAAAAGAAAATTATCATGACTAAGTAGGCTTTACAAGTTTACGAGTAATAGTCGACCAACTTATAAAACGTACTTGGATAACATATTTTCCTAAACAAAATGTATCGGAGAACATGTTCTTCAACTGCAAATGTAAGTTTGTCAACTTTATTTTCACAGCTATAATAGGTGGATATGTTTTGGGGATAGGTAGGTTTTTATTGTCAACTACACACATCAAAAGTGTCTAGGGATCAAGCATTTTTATGCGGATTTCTTGAGATTGAGATGTGGCTTTGTAATAAATTTATGATTTTATAAATTTATATGGATCCTTTTTGGTGCATTTCATAATTTGAATCAGGAACTGTAAATCAAATTCGAGTAAAAGATGAAAATCAGCTGTCAATATTTTCCCTATAAAAACATACAACGCATTGAAGACATTATTAGTGCTACTGTTTCCCTACTACTGATTAAAACCAACGTTATTATGGAGCGGCGACGTCATTTAAGCAGGGAAGAAATGCTCAGAGCCGTGGGAATGATAGAAGCTGGTTCCCGGCAACGTACTGTGGCTTTAGCTCTGAATACAAGTCAGAGTGTTATCAGTCGACTTTGGACACGTTACCGAAGCACTGGTACCGTGGCTGAGCGCCATGGAGGACGGTATCGCTGCACCACACGGAGACAAGACCGATACATTCAAATCTTAACTCGAAGAGCTCCAACAATAACCGCCATGATGTTAGCCGTGAGGCTTCATCACTCTTCAGGGAACTTAATTAGCGACCAAACAGTCAGAAACCGCTTGCATGAAGTGAACCTTCATTCCCGAAGACCGCTACGGGTACCACCTATAGCAATGCACAATCGTAGGATTCGATATCAATGGGCTCTTGAACACAGAAATTGGGCAGAAGAACAATGGCGTTTCGTGTGCTTTTCTGATGAGTCTCGTTTTGGTATGAGACCGGATACAAGACGTATACGACACTGGAGAACCCCTGGACGCCAACAGCGATTAAAATCCTGCCAGGAAGTCCATCCTTATAGTGGTTGAACCATCATGGTATGGGCGGGTATTTGGATCGGCGGAAGAACTGAGTTGATTTGGATCAGAGGCAACCTCAACGCTCAAATTTATGCTGAGACGATTGTATCAGACGTCATCGTTCCTCTACAAGTGCAAATCGGTCCCTTATTTCAGTTAATGCATGATAATGCACGACCGCACACCGCAAGAGTTGTAAGACAGACTCTCGCCGCAGTTAACATCAATGTCCTGCCCTGGCCTGCTCAGTCGCCAGACTTGAACCCGATTGAGCATGCATGGGATATGCTACAGAGAAGAGCTCTGCCGAATATGGAGGGTATCCAGTCGCAAGAAGACCTTTTTTTGTTGTTGCAACGAACATGGGCGGCCATTCCACAGCGTGATTTGGATGAACTCATTTTGAGTATGCCAAACCGATGTTCTTGTGTTGTTAGTGTTCGCGGTAGAAACACGGATTATTAATTGTTTATGTTACCCAATAAAATTTTAAAGAAAACTGTTATTTCAGTCTTTTTTTCGAACTTTAATGTTAGTGGTTCAAATGTCAAAAATCCCTTTATTAGGAAAATGGCAAATTTCTTTATGAATGCAAAGGTGACTTGGTTTATCGTTACTGTGACAAACGATAACACTTTATTTGATGAGTCCTTAAAGAACATTTTAATTAATATCAATCAGGAGAAAAGTTATTGCAAAAATATATGTTGATCCCTAGACACTTTTGATGTGTGTATTTTTAACTAACTTTAAAAAAAGGATTGGTTCTCAATTCGTCGTAATCTTTTTTTTTATGTATTTTCCCCGATTTCTCAAAGACGCCTGGACCGATTTAGAAAATTCTTCTTTTTATAATTAAATTCAGCAAATCAGTTTAGTTAGTTGGCATAAGTATTTTGATGGGCAACTAGGTACGGAACCCTACACTGTGCGTGGCCCGACACGCACTTGGCCGGTTTATTTATAGTATCAACGGTTGAATAAAAGGTAAATGTTAAAAACATATATTAATGATAATATTTATACTATAGTATTCGTAACAGATAAAAAAAAAGATTTAAATTAAGTTAATTAATTAGGATTGTCTAAGGAATGTTATGAATACGTAATTATAGCTTTCAGAGTTTTTGTAGATATGATTTGGTTTATCGTTTTATCATAGGGTATTTTATTGCCTAATGTTTATGTTACGAGTACCTATGGTATTGCCTACGTAAAATTTTTCTGTCATGGGGTTTTATGGGAAAAAAGGCAGGACATTATGTTTTCACAAATTGAACTAATAAAAAGAGTAAATGATACTGTGACATCTGATATCCCAAGTGAAATGGGATAAGGAGAGTAGGGTGATGATTTAAAAAAAGGTAAAAAAAATAGTTTGGTAGAAAGTAAATCAAAGAGATTTCCATGTTCCATTCGTAACGAAAAAATAAAAGAAAATTGATCACTATCACAAGATAAAAATAGAAGATAAGATAGTCTAACACAAGGGCGATGTTTTAACATAGAAGTCCCTAACGTTTAGACTTTCTTAAAAACTTACGGAATCTCTTTAAAACTTTTAGCCATTTTATTTCAGCTCACAAGTTTTTATTGGGGGAGACAAAATAGCCTATGAAGTATTTTTATAAGTATCGATTCGATCAGCAAAGTTTTATATAAATGGGCAGATTAGCTTTGACCAGAAATTTTATTATTTTGTTTGTCGTATCCAATTCTGAACAATACAATATTTTGTTTACTGAAACATGAGGTTTTTACGCAAAAGTGGAGAATAAGCAAAGCTTTGTATTATTTTATGTGAGAAATGTAAATGGATTCTGTCAACTTTATTCCTTAGAGTGTGAGCGGAATAAGTGTAAAATGCTTTCTTGTAATTATTCAGGAACCGTAAAATAAATCCTTAAATAGGATTCATAAAGCTATCAAACTTTTGAGAGGAATCTGAATGTTTTGTGACAAGGATTTTGAAGAGCTTTTTCATTATTTTGTATTAAAAGAAGGAATTATTGTTAATTTACTTATTATAGAATTTAAAACGTCGAAAATCTGTAAACCGATATTTCGTTACCATTGCAAGTTTCATACTTGCAGGTAACGAATTACCGTGACCCCGGAATGTAAAGAGCTATTGAAGGACACCGTGAATTATTTTAGTAAGTACAAGTCTGACAGTCCCTCCCACTCTGCCCTGGTTGGGAGGACTCATTTGATGTTTTTATCACGTTAAAAAAAAAGTGTCATACTTGCAACAGTGCCGAAATAACGGAAACTCAGAACAAATAATAAACATGGCAAATATCGTTTTAAGGTTTGATGACAGTGACCATGTCACTTAAAAAACTGATAGCGTCGTACTACAAAGTGTTATACATCTGTTGAACACTTGTCTAAAAAAGTGTAAGGGATTATATCAAGAATCGGCCAACCTGCTTGCCGGATTGCTGCCTTGGGATCTGGAGGCGACTGCCCTCCAGCGCGTCTATGAGTGGCGCGTGGAGGCGCAGCGCCGGGGCGTGACCCCGCTGCCTCGCGAAGTCGAGGCGCGGCGCGAAGACCTCCGGCGCGATCTCAGGGCAGTATGGAAGGAACGACTGTCGCGACCGACGGCCGGGCACGCCGCAATTGCGGCGGTAAGACCCCTCTTTGAGGAGTGGCTGGAGAGAAGTCATGGCGTCCTGACCTACCGCTTGACGCAGGTCCTCACCGGACACGGAAGTTTCGGGAGGTACCTGTGTCTGATGCGAAAGGAGGAGACGCCTGGGTGTCACCACTGCGAAGATCGCCCGGAGGACACGGTGGAGCATACGGTGCAAGACTGCCCAGCTTGGGCGGAGCACCGACGTGTCCTCACGGCTGCGATAGGCGGAGACCTCTCGCGCCCGGCATTGGTTGCGGCCATGCTGCGGGGCGAGACGGAGTGGGAAGCGGTCAGCTCCTTCTGCGAGGCAGTAATGCTCGTAAAGGAGGAGGCAGGCCGCGAGCGAGAGAGGACAGCGTCCTCCCTCCGCCCCAGCCGCAGTGGTAGGCGCCCACGGCGACGGACGTCGCTTGATGATCTCCGGCCACCGTAGGCGCGGGCATGCGGGCAGCGAGTAAAGGGCAACTCGCTGCCCGACCAAGGACCATGCCCGGGTCGACGGCGCGTTGTGTCCCACGCGCGCCTCAAAGAGCGTCAGCATAATGACGGGGCCCCCCTCTCAGAGGGCCAAAGCCTGCCGGGGTCGCGGGATTATTCCCTTACCGTAACCCCGGAACTTAACAGGCTATGAAGGACACCGTGGATTTTAGTCAGTAGAAGTCTGACAGTCCCTCCCGCCCTGCCCGGGGTTGGAGGACTCATTTGATGATTTTACCACGCTAAAAAAAAAAAAAAAAAAGGGATTATATCAACGTCAAATGCCGTTTTGGTCTGACAGATCTTTTTTTTAAAAAGTGTATTTTTTGTAATAAAACGAATAGTGTTTATTTCTGCTGTTGAAAGGCTGTCCTATAAAAACGTGCCATATAAAAACTTAAATAAGAATTCAAAGTGTGTGTGATTGAGTGAAGTAAAATACATTGCAGTAATGTCCACACAACAGGGTAGGTAATGGTCCAGCCCCATATACAATATGCACACAATATGCTCGCCCTGACACTTATGCGACCAGGAAATAACCATAATTTTACCCGCGTACAGCCGCTACATTTCTTTATTCCACTATATTTTATTCAGGAAAAACATGTTATGAAATGTGAAATATGAATTTGTTTTCAGCTGAAACTAAATTAATTGATGGAAACGGATATATTGACGTGACGTGTTTTATTTGTTGTTATTTTGGTGAAATGTTTAGGTTATGAACTACGTTTTGAGTTTTCAGACAAACAAAACGAACATTTTATTATTCCAGCCCTTTGCAAAGAGGAAATGAAATGAACACTGGCAACACTTTTATGCAAACTAAGGGGAATACGATATTATTCACACACAGATTTCGTGTAACTGATCGACCGAAACCAAAATCAAAACAGGCTCTAATGTTTTCCACGCATTTGCAAACAATTTTCCTCCAACAGGTGAATAGGGACGATTACAAAACATTCAATTTATTGCAACATAATTCACCCCATGGCTGTTCAAATAAGCCTATGAATACCAACCATTTCGGAGTTAATTTCCCGTATTTGCGAACAATGGAAAACAAACTAGCACAGGTGTTAGGGTCCATATTGGCTCACCTAAAGTTGTTTACCCGAAATTGTTCTTCCTAACGATTTGTATTCCGAATGATCACTCTTCCTAAAATTTTTCATCCTAAAGTTTTCATTCATACTTTTTGTAGTGCTACCGGCGATGTTCATAACACTCATGTTTCCGAAAATTGTTATCAATAATATCGTTATTGTAAGTATATTTAAACTCCTACTGTTTTTTATCATAACGTTTTTATCCCTAAACATTATTACGATAATATTTTTAGTTAGTCAGACAAGTCGACGGAGCACCGCTTCGCGGTGCTCCTACTTCTGGGTGGTTTAAAAAAAAATAACCACGAAGGGGATGGCGGGGTCTTTCAGACCCCGCCATCCCCTTCTAACCTAACCTGTCCGAGTCGGGGTGCCCCCAGTCATTTGGTCAGAATGTCGTCTTGGGGGCACTATGAAAAAATGCCAACAAAATGAAACAAAATAAAAAGAAATCTAAACAAAAAAGATATGACTTTGAATAATAGTGTAAAAGAAGGTTATGTTGAGAAAATATAGGAAAACAAATAATAGTATAATAGATGTTTATTGCTACTGACATTATGAAGTCGAATGATTCGGAATTATGAAAATTAGTGACAGAGCAATTGGCTCAAAATCACCAAGGTTGCAAATTTCAAGATTGATTTTATGACAAAAAAAATTGCAAGCTATTAGGATAACTCTTAGTTTATGTTGTTGCAAATTTTGTATATTAATAAACTTTGACAGGGCAGCGCACATAATTCTATATTTTTCTTGATATAATGGTTTTAAGTGAATGTTACACAGAAAATCATCAATTCGGGAACGTTTTTCTAAGTTTGATAAAATGAAGAAAAACAATACAAAGTACGTCATTTAACCTTTGTTTAATAACGTTGGTATATAATGTATCTATATTTTATAAACAATAATGAAAACAGTATAAAAAAATCTTTTACAAGCAAAATACGTTAAAAAATTAAAGATGTTGCTATTTTCGTGGATAAAATTTAAGAAATTTCAAAATATTCAAAGCTTTCATAATCAAATTAACATTACATGAATAGAATGAAAGTTTTCTAATGTAACTAAATATGTTTTTCCAAAAAATATCTCAATTAACGCGTATTTTGTTGAGATATTTTAGTGTTCCCAGAAAGGACTTCTCGTCATTCCGGGAACGGTTGTTGTTCCCGGAATGACAGAAGTTTTACCGAAATGATGATATTGATATCATAAGGTATTTCTAAGGAAATATTTAAATTATAAACAACAGTTTAAATAACAAAGTTATTTATTTATACTGCCACATTGTTTGCACTTTAGAAAAAATAAAATTACTATTAAAAAAATCTTGTTAAAATTAAGTTTAATGTTTTTATAAATCAGTCTAGTAGAACTTCATAATCATAGTTGTATCTTCGTAAAATTTTAATAAATTCTTACATTATTGAGCGTATTAACTTAAAAACACAGTTTTCTTCACTATAATTCTACAAGTAATGGAAAAAATATATAAATAACGTAAGAAAGTCAACAATATATTCTGTCACAAATGACAACATACAAAAAAAATTAAAATACAAAACAAAACCTATTATTTTTCGAAAACATCAATATCACTATCAAAATAATAATTTAAATAATGATGCATCACCCACGATCATCGGTGATGAGGATGTACACCCCGCAATAGCGCGGGGGTGGAGGCTCATTAAATGCGAAGACCCTACACAACCGCGAGGTGTGCAGTCTCAGAGAATATTTTTTGAAAATGGAAGTGGGTTTGCACCGAGATGTGATCACAGTGGACAAGGTACTCACCCCGCTGTCCATGGCTAAAGAGAACTGATGCAAACTTGTGGTACTTAGTACCGAAAATTGCAAGGAGGTATGGCAAGGCAAGGAGCTTCACGGACGCTTCTACCGGGCTCTTCATGGGCCCGATGTAGATTTTATAATGTCCGTGTCCTGGCTACGTTTCGGTGACCTCTTCGGGGTAACTGAAGGTTTAATCTGTGCAATTATGGACGAAATTATTTTGACGACCTACCGGAGACATAATTATTATGAAAGACAGGTATAGGTCGACGTGTGTCGGGCATGCCATCGTTAGGGTGAGGCGATCAGATATATATTTATTATCTCAGGTTGCTCTCGTCTTGATAACGGCGAGTACTTATAACCAAATGGCCCGGATTATCCACCTTAATCTTGTGGATTCTGAGATATCGTATCACAATTATGTGCCCAACCCAGTTCTCAAAAAAGACCATGTCACGATGTACTGGGATCTACCTATCGTTACTGACACGACTATTATTGCTAATAAGCCTGACATAGTAGTGATAGGCAGATCAGCGCGACGCGTAATGTTAATCGATGTTACCATAGCGCATGACGAGAACCTCTTGAAAGCCGAGAAAGATAAACAAATAAAATATCTTGACTTGGCGCACGAGGTTGTCGAAATGTGGAATGTGAGCTCGGCTATCATTGTGCCGATTGTTGTAACGGCCAATGGCCTGATGGCCAAGACTCGATGAACATCTGTCGATATTCCCTGCTCTTTGCGCGTTTAAATTTTTTTCTGTTTATCAGTCATCTTATCTAAAAACGTTCTTTATCTAGTATTTGCCTTTTCTCTTTACGGCAAATAAGCTGCACTATCCGTTTTAAGCTTTTTTTGTTTTATTTTTCTTTTTCTGAAGTCTCCGTTACGCTGTAATTAAAAAGCAATAAAATTGGAATATCATTAATAAAAAAAAATTACATGAATCGCTCTTGGAAACAATAATTTATCATTCCGAGAACGCGACAGTCATTTCGGGAACGTGCTATCATGTCCGGGAACGTTTCCGAAATGACCGTTCACGAAATGACGATTTCAAATAAACGAGCGCTTTGATTTTACGGCGACCATCTTAAGTGTGACCTGATTTTGTCAATAATAAAATATTGGCGATTACTTTGTGATTTCGTGTCGTAAAAAGAATTTTACCAATAATTAAATGTAATAAACACGTTCACGAAATGACGGGCTATTGATGTACGTTCTACAAATTATGAATTGAAAGGTACTTACCACTTAGATACAATTTTTTTGACGACAAAAACACTAACAGCTGGCTTTATTATAGTTTTCTTCCACTACTGACATTTGACACCAAATGACTGCGTTCACTTAAAAAAATTTTTTTTCGATTATCGATGCGTTCACTGAAATGACTTGTGCGCTATCGGACAAACTATTTTTTGCATTTTTATAATGAAAAACAAAACATATTTTAAATTCCTTTTAAAAACTAGATTTTGCATTAAAATACGGTATAGGTAGTTAATGACAGCTTTTAAATACCTTGATTTTTTTATTAATTTTTTCGACCGTGTTGTTGAAGATTGCACTTTAGGACGCGTTCCCGAAATGACTTTCTATGCATTTATACTGATTTAATTTGAAATTTACTTTATTAATAAATTATATTGTTCGATGTACAAACAAAACAGGTTAGTTAAAGTATTTCATTAATTTTCTTTTCTCAATAAACTGAAAATTTAACATATTAAATTGCTCGCAAAGCTAATTCTGCACCTTGGTGATTTTGAGCCAATTAGGAGTTGTGATTATTAGGATTAAAAATGTTAGGAATACAATTTTCGGGCTTCCAATGATCGGAGTTTAAATTTTAGGTGAACTTTGGCGCGCCCCAGGTGTTACCATGTACGCACAACGGTCCGGCCTCTAAACCGTAATGCCCTGGAGACTATAATTTAAAATGCTTGCTACTCCATTCCATAGTGAACCAATTAAAACTCTCATTAATAATTATCGGGATTAGGTATACCGTGTTGTACTCATGATTGCATTCACAAAATGAACGCAGCTAAATTTATTTCGTTCGCTTTGTGCGGAAAATAAGCGTTGAGGAATGAGAAACAGCTCTTGCGGTAACAACAGATTTTTCATCCGTTATTTTGCCTTTCTTCTTTTTTTCAGACAGACAAAGGACGACCGTGTCAATTGGCTATTTCTCTTGGAAGTTGCAACAGTTGCTCGCTTAGCTCACTTCTGTAGTTTTTAAGCGTAGTAAGTTCGGAACTTTTGAAGTAAATTCGCGAGATGTGTACTTAGCCGTTAGCGGCGAACGTTCGGCTGCATCTGTCGCGTGAAATTGTTTCTGAATGACCCTAAATTATTTTTGTGATATTGTTTTCGCTTTTGGTGCTAGTTGCACGTTTCACAATTGCGCATGTTGTAGCACATTTTATTTTTACTTGTGAATTTGTTTCACTGCTGGCTTGTATAGACTTATCAGGTAAAAAAAAATAAAAGCATAGCGACCCAGTTTATTAATCCATCATCTGGCTTCTATCTCTTCAAAAATATAAGGCAGTAATTACATATTAGTTCGCACAAAACTACTACCTAACGTCACCATTAATTTTGTTCGCCAATAGAACAAGCATGTTCCAATAGTTTCATTGAATTATGGTAACATATTTTGTCGTTTTATCACAAGACCTAACATGAGTTTGAGTCATGTACAATATGGCTTATGTACTTCATTCTGACCAAATAGAAATTTAAATTAGATTATTCTGACATGTGGAAATTTTAAGACTTGGACGAAACTTACCATAAACCGTTTCATTCAACTAGCATGTGCGCATAGCGTCCCAGAAGCGAAAACCATGAAGAACACATTCAAACCGTCTATTCCCATTTGTCACCTTAAAGACATCCACAAGCGACAGTTCCGTCAAAGTGGATGCTCACACAGTTTTAACTGACGTATACCGTCTCCAATCACTGACGAGTAAACAAGAAACCATTTGCACGAGTTTCGGGACTTTCGGGCCAACGTCAATGTTGCCATAGTTCTAAATGTTTCTTTGGTGCGGTTTTATTTGACGGTTCCTAATGAATTATTTCGCAATGGTGGCCCAGTGGTATCGGCCCTGACTTACGAGATGTAGGTGGCCAGCCAGGCGCATTACTTTGTCTAATTTATTTCATCACCACTTCCCTCAAAACGGCCAAGGAAAATATCGTGAGAAAACCAACATGTCCCAAAACCAAAAATTTGAAGACATGTGTTATCTACCATCCCGCACTGGGCCCGCGTGGTGAAATTATGGCCCACTCCTTCTCACAGAGAGGAGGCCTGTGTCCCAACAGTGGGAACGTTCATAGGCTAATGGTGATGAATTAATTTTTGCTGTACTCTTATTGTTGTTGCCATGTATCTTAATTTTTGCTGTTGCCATGTTCTGAATATCTTTCCTTGAATATAAAACTAATAATATTTTCTCCTTGGAAACTTTCGTAGATATTATTTATTTGGTTAAAAATCTTTATTCGTTTTGATAACAACATCTTGTAAGGATTTTATTTTAAAAGACCTAAATAAGGAAACGGACTTTATTATTCTGATAACAAGAATGATTATTATCTTCTTCTATATAGATATTATAATATAAAAATAGAAAAATGTGTTGCTAAGCCTATAATTTGCAAACGGCTGGACCGATTTTGTTTTTTATTTGTGTTTATAACCATCAGGACCAGGTTATAGAGGACGAAAATCATCATGACCACCCGTGCGAAGCCGGGACGGGCCGCTAGTTAAATATAATAATATGAATAAAAATATGAATATGGATAAATTACCAATTTATAATAAATAAATCATTAGTAGTTATAGATACCTTTTGCTAATAACACTCATCATCTGCCTAGCGTTTTCAAACTACCATGTTGGGGTCAGATTCCAGTCTAACCGGATGCAATTGATAACCTACAAACTTGACCTCCACAGCTATAACATAGTTACTTTTACATTTTTTTTTCTTTTTTTTTTTAACAATTCATATTTAGGTTCAGCGCCGTATGCTTAAACATGAAATGAGTGTTACTTAATATAACAACTTATTACTGTAAGCACATAATATTAATTATGTAGTTATAGATACCTTTTGCTAATAACACTCATCATCTGCCTAGCGTTTTCAAAGTTGGGGTCATTGATAACCCATTTTCCACAAACTTGACCTCCACAACCCACTTCAGTTCATCATCATCATCTTCCTGCTCTCATCCTATTTTACTTGGGGTCGGCGCAACACGCTTTCTTTTTCCATTTTCCCTTTATCAGACGTCACAGAATCATATTTTACTCCTTTAAGGCCCGCTTGCACGAACCCGAGTTATCTTTTAACTCAGAGTTAGTTGCTAACACAAGGTTAAATTGACAGTTTGTCATACAATATTGTCAATTTAACCTCGTGTTAGCAACTAACTCTGAGTTTAAAAGATAACTCGGGTTCGTGCAAGTGGGCCTTATTAGTTCAATTGGTAAAAACATAATGTCCTGCCTTTTTCCCCATAAAACCCCATGAAAGAAAATGATTTTACGTAGGCAAAACCACAGGTCAACACAAACACTAGGCAATAATACCCTATGATAAAACAATAAACCAAATCATATCTACAAAAACACTGAAAGTTATAATTACGTTTAACCCGCGGGTCATAATGTACGTCATATAATCACGGGTTCGGGTTAAATAATATCACCCAGATTTGTTATTTCAGGCGACCTTTTCCTTTACGTTACATCACTAGGGAATATGTGTGATAGGGTTAGTTCAAACGGACAGGGTCGGACTAGGACGGGCTTCCCCCAAACCTGAGTTAAAGCCATCCAGAATATTTCAAAACTAAAAATAAATAAACCACTTAGTTTCAAGGATGGCCTGCTCAGAATAAATCATTTTTCAAAATGAATTTCTCTCGAATTGTATGAAGAAAAAACTTTTTAAAAAAAAAAATGTAACCGACTTCAAAAACAACAACAAAAAAGGGTAAAATAAACCTTCAAAACTTTTCTTTCGGAAGTCGGTGACTTTTTTTCATTAATTTCATTGTCTTTTTTGCCACCGACTTCTGAAATAAAAGTTTTGAAGGTTTATTTTACCCTTTTTTGTGGTTGTTTTTGAAAGCGGTTACATTTTTTTTTTTTTTTAAAGTTTTATTATACTCTTTTTAGTTTAAATATTCAACCACAATTCTTGTCAAATACGAGTACTTACATCATTTTCTTACATGAGCACTAGAATTTTGTAATCCGTAACACCGGTAATAATATCGTTAAAATCTCTTACATTCATTCCCTATCTCGAAAACTACTGAACCGATTTTGATGAAACTTAAAAAAGAATTACTTAAATCGGACTTTTAGTTCCGGAGAAATGCGAACACAAACATAATTTACTAAATCAGTCGATGCCAAGTCCTTACTAGAGGAGTTGTACCTTCCATCATCAGCTCAGCTACATGAGATGATGATTACCATACGCAAATACTTAAATTACTTCATAAAATTTGCGAAAAACGATGTGTGGGCCTACAAAATTTGAGGGTTGCCCTCGATTTCTCCAGGATCCAATCATCAGATCCTGACATGGTGACAATGGGACCGCTCCTGAAGTATCTCCTTTCGAACAAAAAATTAATTTTGAAAATCGGTCCACAATTGACGGAGAAATCAGGTAACAAACACAAAAAAAAAAAAACTACCGTCGAATTGATAACCTCTTTCTTTTTGAAGTCGGTTAAAAACTATATGATCGAGTTTTAACATACCGCCTGGTTTGCAGCAAGCCACAGAAGCCAGGCTACAAAGGCTGTCCCATCTGAACTGATTTGATCTGAACCCATGCGATCTCTGTAACCTATGGATGTCCACATGTGCGTTTTAACTGCCGTCTGCCTTTACAGAGATCGCTACGAATAGCACTCTGTGGGAAAAGGCTTTTAAGGCCCCGTGCATTCTGGGGCCCTTCTAGCAGAAGCCGCCTCGATTATATTGGCCAGTCCGACGCTGCAAACGGGTGCCTAAGACCCCAGACATTCAAGTTTTTTGACCTCTACAGACGAATTATTATTAATATTTTAAGGCCACAAAATGAGGGTTTATAAACGAGTGTTGGAAACAAACTGACGTTCTGAATATTTTCGTCCCATGTCTACTGGAAATGTTTCAACGCCATGTATTATTTTATGTAAACACGTATACGCAGTACACCCATCGTACATACGGATATGGTTGTTTCGTTCAGAACTTTTCCAACTCGTCCGCTCCACTCTCGGGTTATGCATAATTTTCAGCCTCTGGCAATTGTCCCAAAACCATGCGAATTGATTTTTTTTTATTGTTATTGAAGATGTATCTTGGAAATGGTGGCACTGGCGCAGCGGTTATGTGATTGATCGTATCGCGGGTTCAATTATTACTGTACAGAACAACTATTTTTATGATCTGTAAATTGTTGTTTCGGCCCTGACTATTTTGTGGGTCTGAAACTTTGAGATTGGAGCCTAAATTGCAATAAAAGGGGCACTTTAGACTCCATAGCTGCTGTTATTTTTTACTTTGACCAACGTGGAAATCAAATAATGTTAACACTAGACCAACGTAGGTACTTTTTTGCAATTAGAAGCCACTTCAAAGAAACTGGGAGATTAATCACAATCTTTGATACAGATCTTCTTATTTCAATTGGTTTCTAGAAAGCGACCCACTCACATCCTTCCTTGCCACAAACTAATTAATTTTGTAAAGGAAATAAATGGAATATTTTTATTGGTTTCAACGTTTCCTTAAATTATTTATTTTACTGAGCCTGCTTATAATCTTGTTCCACAGCTTGGCAAATGCCATCCCATCGCTTTTATAAATTCCTTTATGTTTTACATTTTCCGTATAATTAGATACCGTATAGGCAAGACTCCACATCAGAGGGCCAAAGTTGGCCGGGGTCGCGGGATTGTCTTAGTAGAAGGACACCGTGGATTTTAGTCAGTACAAGTCTGACAGTCCCTCCCGCCCTGCCCGGGGTGGGAGGACTCATTTGATGATTTTGCCACGTAAAAAAAAAAAAAAAAATGGCCGGGGTCGCGGGATTGTCTTAGTAGAAGGACACCGTGGATTTTAGTCAGTACAAGTCTGACAGTCCCTCCTGTCCTGCCCTGGGTGGGAGGACTCATTAATTTGATGATTTTACCACGTAAAGAAAGTTCTTTGTCTCAGAGACGACGACCGACATTATTACACTTTATCCTTTATTTAAAAAAAAACACTGTTTTTAAAGGGCACTACGACCCTGGAACTTGAACAATTTAACTTTTAGTCAGTACAGTATGATAGTCTCTTACACTCCAGCCAGAGCTAGGACTCACTGACGATTTTCCTTACAAAAAAATAAATAAAGGGTCTTGAATCCCTGTAAAATATACGAGATGACCTTTGGCCGAACAATCATAAATATTGTACAACACGGGTTATGTGTCTATTAAATTAATATAACATAATATGGGTCAACATATCGGGTTTTTGGCAACGGAAAATAGGTTGCACTCACAGTGAACACTGGCTAGCAAAATAAGGGTACGGGTTGCAGAGTGGCGCCAGTGGGGCGATAGCACCGGCGGCGCCAAGATTTGCCAGCGTATCGTATCGTATGGGGTGCCAATGCCCTATTTGGGGGCGGTTTAATGACCCCATAGTTGCGAACTTTGGCATAAGCCGACTTGATTAGATCATGTTACAGGTAAATCTAATTGGCTTTGGCAAATCGGATGTGTTGACGTTTCAGTTGTAGCGCATTGTTTCTCGTGAGTTGGATTCACGGACGGAAGAAATACTTGTTTAATCTACAAGGACTATAGTTCCGGGGCTGGTTGTTCTTAGTGCACACTTAAGTTATAGAAGGAAAGCTTGTGCAAAATTTCGTGCTTCTAGACCCAGCGGTTTAGGAATGTATTTTGATCGATCAGTTGGTCAGCCAGTCAGTTTCTTCTTTTATATTTTTACACAATATAGACTACATTGTATGCTTCATAATACATGAAATATACAGCTCAATCACCCTCCCTCTGTATTAATGTACTCCATATTGTTATCTTGGGTCCTATTATGCGGTTAAGTACAACTTTATCAGTATGAATGAGTGCACATAATGTGCGCATATCGACCTACCTGTGTAGGGTGTATATGAAGCTTTTGTCTCGAACCTACGGTAGACGTTTTTCGTGTAATTACTTCAGAAATCCCGACGCCTGTTCATGTTGACATGACGGCTGGGTTTAATACGACACTCATCCGCAAAGCTCATAACGATGAGTACATCAGTGCCGGATTAGCCATATAGCAGGAGGCAGCAAATGCTACGGGCCCCGCGCTTGTGGGGGCCCCGCGCCTGTGCCCAAAAAAAATATCACAAATATGTAATACACCTTGGCTATTCTTAAAGTGAGCGATTGGCCACACTGTCACTACTATCGCCTCGTTACAGTCGTCTCCTCAAGACCTTAAAACAGGATACGCTCTGTAGAAATCATTACATGGCTATATCGAAGCAATGCAATCCACATGGAGGCATTTCGTATTGAGAGTTTTGCCCCAAAGCCTCCCGCGGCCGCCCTCAGGCTACTCCTGCCCAATCTCAGTGGGCCAAACGCCTCATGCAAGGAGGATATAGGCCGGCGTCGTGCGGTCCATGGCCCTCTACGGGGCCCCAGTGTGGGCCCAGATTAGCATCCGGACGCGACCACTAAAGCTGGTCGCATGCCAGGGGGTCATGGCTATCCGGATGATCCGGGGATATCGCACGATCGCCAGCGAATCGGCCAACCTCCTTGCCGGATTGCTGCATTGGGATTTGGAGGCGATTGCCCTCCATCGCAGCTATGAGTGGCGCGTGGAGGCGTAGCGCCGGGGTGTAACCCCGCTGCTTCGAGAAGTGAAGGCACGCCGGGAAGAGCTCAAGGGCGATCTCAGGGCAGTATGGAGCCAACGACTGTCGCAACCCAGGTCCGGGCACGCCACAATCGCGGCGGTAAGACCCCTTTTTGAGGAGTGATTGGATATGCGTCACGGCGTCCTTACCTACCGCATGAAGTTTCGGGAGGTACATACCTGTGTCTGATAATGGGGAGGAAACGCCTGGGTGTCACCACTGCGAGGATCACCCAGAGGACACGGTAGAGCATACAGTGCAGGACTGCCTCGCTTGGAAAACACCGTGTCCTCACGGCAGCGATAGGCGGAGACCTCTCGCGCCCGGTATCCGCGAAGTAGGAGGCGGGCCGCATGAGGGAGAGGACAGCATCCTCCCTTCACCCCAGCTGCAGTGACGGACGTCGGCAGACGATCTCCGGCCACCGTAGGCGCGGGCACGTGGGTGGTGAGTAATGGGCGACTCGCTGTCCGACCATGGACCAGGGGTCGACGGCGTGTCGTGTTCCACGCGCGCCTCAAAGAGTGTCAGAGGGCCTAAGCCTGCGGGGGTCGCGAGACTTATCTCATTACTGTGACCCCGGAACGTAAAGGGCTATTGAAGGACACCGTGGATTTTAGTCAGTACGAGTCTGACAGTCCCTCCCGCCCTGCCCGGGGTAGGAGGACTCATTTGATGATTTTACCACGCTAAAAAAAGTGTAACGAAAGAGACTGTCAGTCTGTTTTCTTTGTAAAAGTAAAAGGCAATGTAACTCTAGGGCCCCATGGTTACATTTGCTACGGGCCCCGCACCGGCTTTATCCGGCACTGGAGTACATATGAGATTTGCAAAAGGAATTTTATAAAGCAGGTGTGGTATAAGAACGTTGAAGTAGTTATACGAGTATAACGCATTTTATGTGACACTCTTATGAAGATCCTGTAATAAAAGATTCATATTTTCCGTTCCAGTATTTACTTTGAATGGAAAGTCGGTGAAACTAAATTTCTTTTCAATTCTTGCGATGTGTGGCAGTGACTTTAGTACTTTGCTTCAAATATCCATAGAATTGCACTTCACAATCTCAAGAGAATATTGCTAAGGTATTGAACAAAGACGATTTAATTTGTTTTTAATTGAATAGTTTTCCAATATGTTATCAATGAGATGGAGATCGTAAAAACTGGACCGTTATTTTAATTAAATCCTTTTACTATTTTTCTGGAAAAAAAAATATAACTCCTCAGGTTCACTACAAACATTTTACCGTTTAAGCAAGCACTTCTGTTAGAAAACACAAAACAGAACCCAAAAAACTTAAAATTCCGTTCAGTCTACTTAACTTGAAGTGAAAATTCACGGGAAATGTGCAGCGCAAAGTCTAGACGAAATCTCATTGCGACCCTAAAAACATGGGACCTCGTTTAGCTAAGAAAGAGAGCCGAGCACCCCCGACTTTCCCCGAGTGACTACGAAGTATACGACTAAAGTGCTAATTCACCACTTGCAAATTATCACCGCCATAATTTTCACAAAGACAAAGCCTTTGTGTTCTATCACTGTGTTAGCCTTATAACGACTTATTTACGATTGTCCCAGCGATAGTTTAGCCTTGTTCCCAGTACAACTGAAACATGGCCTGCCCTTCTAATTAGGGAGCGCAATAATGGTTTCGCAGCATGTGGCCACAAAAGGGAAACCGCAAATGGTACAGCACTTGAACAATAGGGTCTAATAAGGTACCGCAAGCGAAGTCCTCTGCCACTGTACCTCCGATGTACGAGTTTTGTATGACGTTAAACGTAGCTTTGCATGAGAGGACAGACATATTTTCGTGCAACTTGAGTGCATTTGCAAGAGTTTTTTTTTTTTATATTGAATTTTTACTTTATTTTTGTCTTGTTGTTGTTTGTTTAATGTTTTTACAAGTTATTTTTAAAGTTTAGTGTTTTAATTATAGTATTAGTCGTAAGTAATTTTCAAAGTATCTCGTGTGTGTTTGCAAACCACTATTGTATTGGGTCTGCCTGAAACATAGTGTGTTTGTAATAAATAAATAAATAATAATTAATTATTTACTAAACTTTAATCTTTCTGCTAGTCTAGTTAAGCAAGCACTCAGTAGTTATTTTAAAGAAAAAAGGCAACTTAACGAGAAAAAGCGCTTGGAAACTTTATACTACATCAAGACGATAAAATTTATCATTACATAATACCTACTACCAGGAGAAGAATTCTAATGAAAGGAACGCAGTTATTATAATACTTCTAAAGTTAGTCTTGAAGAACTAAATAACGATGTCCGGGACGACTAGGCAATAGGAATTCAAAACTTTCAGTTCGCAAACATTTTAAACTAGGCATGAATTTTTCTTCGGAAAACTGAAAGTTTGAGGAGTAAATTTGTTGAAATTGTATGGTATGAAACTCGTTTGTAAACTTTGAGAGAAGTTTGTGGAACAGGAATCAAAAATAAACGTTAGCAACATAAACTGAGAGGAAAACGGTCTGTTGTTTTAAGTGAATAATGAATGACTACATTTGTTGGTCTCATTTTTGTTCGGGATTGGTCCTAGTTTTGTTAGGCACGTTTCACGAGGCCTCTGCTCACTCATTGCTAATGACTGGTCATTGAGGGCTCGCAACAGTGCACATAAATACATAAACGCCGTAGATAGGTAACAAAGTGTATACTTTAGACTTTGAAAAGGCTTTTTCGCTATCGGAACCTAATAACAGAATGTAAGTAGAGTGGAGAGATTTTGTTGTGTCTTACACTATGGTATATAAAGTGTAGTTTTGTTTTTTTTTTTTAGTGAAGCACCTTTATCAGATCTGTCACCTCTTTTTTTGTTTTTTCAATAAAATTTCTTCAGGCTATTTCACAAATGTATGTCAGAAGTGCACATTTTACGCCATTCAAACTTCATTTTTTTTGGCACAGTTCTGTAAAAGGCTAAAAATAAAAATGACAATGTAGTCAAAGGTAACAAATATAAGTTTCAACCTTTTCTAGCACTTAATTGCTATTGCATTCTAGTTTTTTTCTTCTTTAAATCTTCTTAGCAACGGCAAATCGTTGGCTAATCTTACCATACCTCCGTATTTGTCCATACAATATTAATTTCAGTACTACAATATTCCTGTCCGTGAACAGTTTTAAAAAATTCATAACGGGCTAAAGTTGGTCCCCACGGCGCGTCCTTGTGGAAAAAAATTACATAATACCTACTTTTTTATTTCCTTTTTATTACCTACTTGTAGGTATCTTTTCGACTCGCCCCAGTTGTCACAACGTTATAATTTGTTCCACTTTTTTAGGACAGCTCGTGGCCTCCTAGGTCCATTTCCATCAAGCGGGAAGATTCGCACACTTTTTTGATGATACTGCATAAGATGGTATCGTGAGATGTATAAAATCTGTTGATCGTAAAAACATCAAACCGAAGTCAAAAATAAGGAATATTATGATGATGAAGAAAAAAATTTAAGTATTATCCAGCTGACTGGCCTCTTATAAAAATAAGTATATTCAAGACTAAATTATGGGTGGTCACGAAAAAATGTGCACTTACGAAATGCGAAACGTTTTTCCTCAAAATTTCCTGTAAAATGTCTCTGACAATATTAATGTTTTCACTTCATGAATATTAGCCTGAAAGTTTGATTTCAATATTCTAAGAGTTAATAATATGTCCCGTGTGATAAAAATTAAAAATCCTGTAATGACAGAATATCCATTTGCATGTGATCATGAAAATGAAATGGTTTTCGATCACGAATTCCAAAGAGTTCCTTTTAATTAAGAGCGGAAGTGAATCAATCGCGTGGTCTCCAATGAATTGCGAATATACAACATTGTATACAACATAGTGTATGTGAAACCCGATATACCTGTCTAGTATTTTTAACCGACTTCAAAAAAAGGAGGAGGTTCTCAATTCGTCGGAATCTTTTTATTTTTTTTATGTATGTTCCCCGATTTCTCGAAGACGCCTGGACCGATTTGGAATTTTTTTCTTTTGTTTGAAAGGGTATACTTTCCAATTGGTCCCATGATCACCAGGTCAGGATCTGATGATGGGATCCTAGAGAAATCGAGGGCAACCTTCAAATTTTATAGGCACATAGTACCATTTTCATATATTTTCTAAAGCTGTTCAAGTATTTGCATCTGATAATCATCATCTCAGGTGGATGACTTGATGATGGAAGGTACAACTCCTTAACAGTAAGGAGTAGGCATCGATTGATTTACTTTGCATATCTCCGGAACTACAAGTCCGATTTAAGTAATTCTTTTTTTGTTGTACTAGGTATCATTTAACTTAGAGAATACTGCAAGTTTCATCAAAATCGGTTCAGCAATTTTTGAGATATGGAATTTTATTAGCTTAATGTGTACATGAGTGATGTAAGTACTGGTGCGAAGGATTACAAAATTCTAGTGCACATGTAAGAGAATAATGTTCTTGACAAGAATTCGGGTTGAATATTTAAACTAAAAAGAGTAAAATAAAAACTTTTTCAAAAAAAATGTAACCGCCTTCAAAAACAACCACAAAAAAGTGTAAAATAATCTACAAAATAACTTTTCTTTCGGAAGTCGGTGGCTAAAAAGACAATGAAAAGAAAAAAAACAAAGGCACCGACTTCCGAAAGAAAAGTTATTTTGTAGATTATTTTACACTTTTTTGTGGTTGTTTTTTAAGGCGGTTACATTTTTTTTGAAAAAGTTTTTATTGTATAAATAATCTATGTACAAAAAAAGCTATATCATGAACAATCATAAAGTTATAAATGCTTGTTATGTTACTTGGGTGCCCGTTCAAAAACATCCTAATTTCGCGGTACCCCAACGCAACACGCGCCTCCATTGTAGTACACTCATTGATAATAGTTTGGCAATAGGTACCTAACCATACCATGATTTTATTTTGATTAACAGGTGAAAAAAAATTAAAATATTTTTATAACTACGAAATACTTCTACGACATTTTTATTTATTTTTCTCTGTTTTAAAGAGTTTAACATTCAACATTATTTATGAGTTCCTGAAAACTAATTAAGAGCATGAGACAAAAATATCGTAAGATAAGTATTAGGTGTCATATAATATGATAAGTAGATTTCATATCGTGTTTTTTTTTTTTTTTTTTTAGCGTGGTAAAATCATCAAATGGGTCCTCCGGCCCCGGGCAGGGCGGGAGGGACTGTCAGACTTCTACTGACTAAAATCCACGGTGTCCTTCAATAGCCTGTTACGTTCCGGGGTCACGGTAAGGAAATAATCCCGCGACCCCGGCAGGCTTTGGCCCTCTGAGAGGGGGGCCCCGTCATTATGCTGACGCTCTTTGAGGCGCGCGTGGGACACAACGCGCCGTCGACCCGGGCATCCTTGGTCGGGCGGCGAGTTGCCCTTTACACGCTGCCCGCATGCCTTCGCCTACGGTGGCCGGAGATCGTCTGCTGACGTCCGACGCCGCGGGCGCCTACCACTGCGGTTGGGGCGGAGGGAGGACGCTGTCCTCTCTCGCTCGCGGCCCGCCTCCTCCTTAGCGAGCATTACTGCCTCGCAGAAGGAGCAGACCGCTTCCCACTCCGTCTCGCCCCGCAGCATGGCCGCAACCAATGCCGGGCGCGAGAGGTCTCCGCCTATCGCCGCCGTGAGGACACGTCGGTGCACCGCCCAAGCTGGGCAGTCTTGCACCGTATGCTATATATATATATTCATATCGTGTTATCATAATTAATATACAGTATATCATTTACGATATACTTCTATGTAGGTTTTGTATGTTTGAGATAAAATATACAACCATCACGAATATAAACTTGTAACATGTTATCCAGTCTGTTTGTCTGTCACGCCTGTATTTACATATTCACGTTCGATTAATTTGTATGCTATACAAACTCCCCAGTTGTGTGTATATTTGAACTTAAGCATAGCTGAGACTGTTGCTCTGATTCTCATGGTAAAACAATGAAAATCTTTTTAAGCCTATGTCATCAAATCTTTAGATCTTTTATCAAAAGATTTGATGGCATAGACATTGGACAAGACAAGTGACAACTACTTTCAAAGCTTTTTACGTTACGTTTACTTTTTGTAGTACCTAATAATCGTAATTAGCTTATATAATCCTTACTAATATTATAAATGCGAAAGTTGTTTTCTATAAATAAAAATTCCTTGTCTTTTAAAGTCGATTCATTCAATTCGGAAAAAATAATTCAAATTCTAGAAAATGCAAACAGCATTAGTCGTTATGTCACAAGTTCTTAATACAATTTAAGTCCTAATCAAATACTTTTATGAACTTAATTTTAAGTAAATGTATGTAATATCTAAAAAACTATTTCTTTGCCGAATAAATCAAAAATCTAATATAGAAAACGTATAGTAAAATATGGTCACACCCAATAAACAGGACAATAATGCATCGATCAAAGAACAATGGACTAGTAAAACCGAGGGGTACTAAAAACCCCACGTTTTAAAACGTAAACATGTCATCGATGTTGTATGCAAAACGCGAATTGTCACTTCGGTAAGAAACCATTATATAGGGTGTCTTGAAAAGCGAGTCGAATATATTGTAAGACGTTTTGCTTTATCTACATTTATTTAGCACATAATAATGCCATGTAGTAATAGTTGTCCTAGTAAACCACGAGAAGAAGCGTCGTTATCAACAATTCTATTCAATTGTAGCGGAAATATTTTCAAAATGTCAGTTTTTAAATTCGTTACCATATTTGAGTCAACTGCAAAACAATAAAACTGAAAAAATATATTTGAAATTGAAAATTACAGGTATTTTTGGACTTTCGATAAAAAAATTAAAAATGTAAAGAATAAACAAAAATTAAAAATAAATCTACAGTCCTGGTTTGATAGCTCGTAAAACTACTGTAGTTACCCATTCCAAATCGTGAATCTCTATGGAGAAGAATGGGCAAGAAAATTCATAGACACTTATCATCTCAATAATTTGTTTGCCCTTTTTGTTGTTCTATGTATATTTTAAGAATGCTTGTACCATACCCACTGTTAGGACATTAACTTCCTCTCAGGTGGGTTGTAATTTACCACGCAAGTCAAGTCACCCTGTATAAGGTATAAGGCACAAACACAAGGTGAGTCACCAACCGCTGTCGTAACGTAAACAGGGTGCAGGTTATATGGCTTTCAAACTGACATTTTATTCGCTTTTACAGGAAATAAGTAGAAAGACCTGAGTTTCTAAGTTTTGTAGGGCTGTTACGTCAACGGTAATGGGCATAGTTCTTTTTTTATTTCACATAACTAGATTGCTTGGCACTCATGAAGATATTTAAAGAAGACTGGGTCTTTTCTTTGTAGTAGTTAACTTTTTGCTTTTAAAATTAAGTGAAATACTTTTTAGTTGATCTAAAATAACTGCTTATTTTAACAACTAGTTACCTTCCCGGCTTCTTACGTGTACAATTTACTAATCTACTTTTTTACGTATTGATCTTGTTCACACACAATATGTTCTTTTTTGTTTTTTATTCAATTCTGACGAGCTGTTTTTAAGTTTACAACTAACGAGCAGCAAACAATTGTCATGTCTTCGACTACTTCCAAACTTTATAATGATCTCTCACAATGTATCAAAAACAAACATTGTGTACATCCCCCTAAATACAGTAACTCATAATTTACATCCTGATTTTAAATGCAACAAAAACAAGTTCTCCGTATAATGTAAACTGTGAACTAGCATTAGTAGTAGTAATAAGAATAATTCCGAATAAATAACCGTTGTGATCCGAACTCACTGTAAATGTTAACCCATTGAAATTTTTGATAAAATCTGACAGTTCAGTAGTCGCAGTCTGCACCCTAACAACGTGTGAAATTGTTTATTTCCACTCGGATTTAGCGCCCCCTTTGTTGACGACGAATTTAAATGTAAAGAATTACGTTGCGACACCCCTAATCTTGATTGGAATGAATCTACAAAGCGTTCCCTGTAATAGTAAGTGTTAATCTGATTTAATTCATTGTGTTTACTCAGCGGGAGACATATGACATTTTTTTTTATATAGGGTCGCCCGATCAAAGTTTTGGTGAAAGGAGGAGTCTTATTGTAAAGTTAATAGCTTTTGATAGGACACAATATGGCCGAGGTACAGTCTACAATACAAGTTTATGGTCCCATTATTATTTTAATGAAAGCCCAAAGGAGTTTTAATATATCAACCCGTAAACCGAACATCGAATGTAAAACACACATTTCCCTTTAACCACAAAACGGAGTCATCGTAAAATGAACAAAAAGTTTTGTAATAAGTATAAAAAAGGGAAAAACGATATTTGCTCGATTCCACATTGGAAGCTGGTTAATATAAAAAGTTTACCGTCATTACCGTAGATTAAAATTGCATAATTTATTATTTTCTCATTATTCATTAATCGAGTCGTAACATAAACAGTCGTTGTAAGTGCGTTAGCGGAGGCTGGACGTTGGTAACATAAAACAAATTGCCTTAAAGCTCGTACATAATCTGAAAGGCAAATTATTATGAATGAGTGTCCGTACAAATGAGTGGGATTAGCTTTGTAGCGAGAATTCTCATTAAAATATTTATGGCAACCGCGTCGCAAAAATGGTCTTGTTTTGTATAAGAATGCTGTATTTTTGAAAGGAATCGTCAATTTATAACTGACAAGCAAAAGTTTTCAAAGTGTTATATAAAAGCGTGCTACACATTAAAAAAATTACAATTAAGACTGCGGTAGTGTCCGTAAGGGGCTCCCTCACTGCGAGCGTTCACCTTTAATGTAACGTTACAGATTCGAACATTTCATCACTGAGGGAAGACAATCGATCATCACAATGCTCACCTTGTATCAAATATACTAAATGTATGCGAATGCTCGTCAGCCAGGGAGGTAATATTGTAATGCAATGCTCAAAGTCGAATCTATAATGTTACATTATACGCGAATGCTCCCGGTGTGAATATTTTCCCCATTTTGTGTATTTTCTTTGTACCTGCATAAGGTTCCTAATTAAAACTAGGTTTTATCAGTCATAGAAGACCTATGTGGTATCACCACACACGGCACAGACATTTTGTGAGAACATGTGATGCAATTAGCAGACACTCTCCCATAACATAACGCCTTGGTCACCCATTACGACACCTACGAGTATGAACTGTTTTTTAGTCCGGAACCACACGACGGACGTAATGTCTTGCTCTTCCCTAATTAGTCCGTTTGAAACGCATTCTACTTGGCACTATGCCGAAGGGACATGTGTTTTCTATTCTAGTCAGAACCGTTTGTGACAAGCGGTAGTGGACCGCATTCGTAGCCTAATGACATAACTTTTGGTGACAGTTTTGAAGAGTTGAAAATGTCTATTTATGTTGCCGGATTAAAATTAAATGGTATGTTATTCAGCTCTATACATAAAATTTGTCAAATGTTTTATTTATTGTAGGTGCTTAAATATTTAAGTTCTTAATTCATCGTGCGTCCTCCTGCAACGTATTGTAATGATTCAGAAACAATATTAAAAGCAATTCATGTTTCACAAGGATACTTTTTTCGCTTGACATCCCAAATGCAATAACCACTTTCAATGGAACTCACACATAAACGTGACATATTTTATACATTTCACATCAATTTTCTTCTCGCATGTTAATGTGTCTCTTTTTGTCAAAAAGCACTTGTCGACAGCCTTTATTTATTCAACATTTTTGCGTGTGTGCCCGGATTTTATTATAGGGTCAGCAAATATTCGTGTCGCACTCCATCTGTTGTGTACGCACGCTTTTTCGGCGCTTTAACGGACACCGTTTTAACCCAACAAATTGACACAATAAAGCTCTCACTTGGATTATAATCTGTATTTGTAAAATCAGTATTGTTCAAAATGTACGAATCTTTATAAAATCGTAATTCAATTTGACAAATTCGTTTTCACGAATTCTGAAGACAGAATAAGTGACGGCGAAAATGAAACGTAAAAAAATCAGTCAGAATGCTCTGCTACATTAAAGGGATAACTCACCAAAGAAAATTTTCTCTCTCAAATATTGCTTTTGGAAAAATTTTGAAGGAATTCTTTGATGGAAATCTTTCGAAGAGTTCCAGTCCCAAACTACAGATGATAAGTTGACATTTTCGTACTATTCCTCGAGCGTAAAATTTCAAATGGTATTTTAAAGTTGAATGTTTAAAATCGAGGTTTAAAGCTACTTAGAGGTGAGTTTTCGGAAAATTTGAAATTTATTTCTTACTTTTCGTTTTACAAGTTTTAAATGATAAATAAATAATAAATTGAAACATCATTATAACATTTTACTTCAATGAAATTTACCTTCAAATGTTTATTTATGCCTTTATTGCGGAAATTTCGGTCATACCTACGTACCTATTATGCAGTCGGTTTCCATGATGAAAGTGATAATTATAATATTTTACGTGTTTTTTTGCGATTAAGTGAATTATTAACGAGGTAGTGGTGTCACATTGTCAATAATAATCCTCGTGACAAAACATAAATAACACAATTATTTATTGTAAGAAGGTTTCAGTGAAAGTAGTGGTAAAGTAGGTGCTGGGTGGTGCACCATCACTTAGTAAATACATTATAATATGGGTAGAAACCCATTATAACAGCAGATTAATACTTATTATGTACATTTTATGACAGATCACAGATAACAGATTGATTTATGACAAAGACAAAGTAATAAATTAAAGAGCCAACAAGACTTAAAATATTCACAATAATAAATACATAACTAAACATTGTCTCATTGCTTCGTTTGATTTTTATTGACATAATAATAAATCGGTAGCTAGCAATGCTAGCATGTTATGCTTCATCCGTAATACCAATGTTATTGTAATAAAATTCGTAAACGCTGTCTAGGCAAGCGTGCTTCGCCGTCGACCACATCTTCGCTGACCAGGCGAAATGGTGGTAAAATGCGAACTTTTCATTAAATAAAAACACAGAATGCTAATAAATTATATGCTCAATTAAAAAAGAAAAAACCGGGCGCGGATTTGCTCGCTTGTTAGCCTAATTTGTATCAGGAATCTGTTTCAAATTGCATTATTCTGTTCTCCATTTAATTATTTGTTCACGGCTTCGGTTTGGACACAAAGAAGGTTTCTTATTTAGGGATGCGCGACTGAAATGGAATTTAAATAAAGGAAATTTATCAATCGGCTTGCTTGAACAATTTGAACTTTAAAGCTTGTTTTTCGAATGCTACCAAATAATGTGGCAACGTCGTCGGTCTATTAGGCACATTATCAGTTGACACGAGTTTGATGACATTTACAATTAGTTTATTATTGCTTACTTTAATTGATCGATATTATCTTTTTCAGATTATTCAAAGATTTAAAAATACTTCGATGCTATAAGCCAAAATATGAGGTTACTTCACTTAATACAATTCAAATCAAATTATTTATTGCAATCCATAATGTACCTATACAGATGGTAAAAATACAATTGGAGAGAAACAAATGACGGGATAGAAAAAAAAAAACACTTTTTTTTTCCTACCTACAGACTTATGTTCACTAAGGAGAATGGGCAATTTTGTATGGAGCTTGGGCGGTCAGCGGCCAAGAATGATTTTATCATATTTTAGTGTGCTTTAGTCCCACAATTATTGTGTAAAAGTTTTATCACTGTGGTGTACTTCTAAAACCGATAAAATACATTTTTGTTTTTAAGCCCTTATTTTATTATTTTACTCACTGTTTTGGCTTATATTCAATACAAAAATACAAAAGTAAAGCGAAACAATAAATCTAGATAGTTTTAAGGATGTTCATAAAAAAAAAAAAAAAAAAAAGTTTTATTAGTACGAGCACGCCACAATTGCGGCGGTAAGACCCCTCTTTGAGGAAACGCTGGATAGGCGTCATTGCGTCCTGTCCTAACACCTAACGCAGGTCTACACCGGACACTGAAGTTTCGGGAGGTACCTGTGTCGGATAAGGAGAGAAGAAACGCTTGGGTATCACCACTGCGAGGATCACCCAGAGGATACGGTGCAGGACTGCCCCGCTTGGGCAGAGTACCGCCGTGTCCTCACGACGGCGTTAAGCGGCGACCTCTCGCGCCCGGCACTAGTCGAGGCCATGCTGCGGGGCGAGAGGGAGTGGGAAGCGGTGGCCTCCTTCTGCGAAGCAGTCATGCTAGCAAAGGAGGAGGCGGTACGCGTGAGAGAAAGAACAGCGTCCACCTCACAGCCCAGCCGCACTGGTAAACGCCCACGGCGACGGACGTCGCAAGGTGATCTCGAGCATGTGGGCGGCGAGTACTGAGCGACTCGCTGTCCATGGTCAGACAGTGGAAGTCGAACCATGTGGCATGACCGTTCTAATGAACAGCATAATGTATCGAGGATTTGCCTGTAGCATAGCAGAGCACCGCTGTGTCCCCACTGAAGCGATAGGCTGCGACCTCTCGCGCCCGGCATTGGTCGAGGCCATGCTACAGGGCGAGTTGAAGTGGGAAGCGGTCGCCTCCTTCTGCGGAGCAATCCTAGCGAAGGAGGAGGCGGGACATGTGAGGGAGAGGACAGCTTCCACCTCACCAGCTGCCGCGTGAGACGCGGAGTCGCGGAGTGATTTCCGCCTATGGACTGTATGCTAGCCGTCCTAGTGATGGGTGACTCGCTGTCCGATCATGGACCATGCCCGGGTCGAAGGCGCGTCGTGTTTCACGCGCGCCTCAAAGAGCTGTCAGCAATATGATATGACCCCTTAGAAGGCCAAAGCTTGCCGGGGTTGCGGGACTATCAGGTAACCGAGGCTCGGGAACGTAGCGGACGTGTACGTCCGCTACGTTCCCGAGCCTCGGAGTTCTTGTACTTGTAGTGATTAAAATCCACGGTGTCCTTCTATTGAAGGTAGTAGGTTTAATCAGTACCCGTGTGACCTCCCGTTCTGCCCTGGGCGATACTCATTCGATGATTTTAGCATGTAAAATCTTTTTGAAAAACAAAAGGAACCGACTTCAAAAACACAAAAAAACGTAAAATAACTTTCTTTTCGGAAGTCGGTGGCTATGTTTTTTATTTATTTATAATCGACTTCCGAAAGAATACGAGACTCCCATAGTGATACATACAACACTGACGACCGTGCCTACACACGGCGAATTAACCGTAGATTTTCACGGCCGAAAAACGTGTGTGTACAAGAGGCCTTATATATTAAAACCTTCTCCGAGATGTAACGAACACTTTCCTGAAAACCGCATCAAAATCGGTTTAGCCAAACGCGATATAATCGCGGACAAACATACATGCATACATAATAGGTCGAACTAAGAACCTACTTTTTTTTTGAAGTCGGTTAAAAAAAAAGGCAAGTTGCTGATGGATAATCCGCTAGCTACTAGATTGTGTCATTAGCAAGACAAAAACAACAACAATATTGCATATGAACATAATTATTGTGTGATATTGACCCTCAAATATTTTTTTTCCTAAATGACATACAGAGTAACGCCCATAGTAAAAGTTATTCCTAAATAACAGTACTTTCATTTGGCACTAAATTAATTGATGGCCGCCGAACGCCCAGGACTGCCCATTCTCCTTTCTAGTTCATAGGCTAGTTTCGGGTTCCATACACGTTAGTTCCTAGTTCCGCTAGAAAGCACACGAGTAGTTTGGTCATCTATGGAGCAAGTACTGACGTCACTGGACCGATCACCGTCTGATTAGGTACCAGACCAGCACAACCAGTCCTTAAAACCAACCCTACCATCCCTTTCTGTGTCCTCTAAAAACAAGAAGATGGATAGAGACAAAATTACCCAATCGAAAACAACATGGGTCACTGGAAAAGCTCCGAAACATAGTTCGTCTAAATGGTCCCTATTTATCAAAGCAAACGAGTTTTTCTTTCAGATATTGGGTAGCCAGCCCATATGTTTGTGTCAAGCTGCAGCCATACTAGCACAAATGGTCTCTATCTCGTATATTTAAAAAAAATGTGTATACACCTCTGGACACGTGTGAATTATAATATTCTTTCAGGAACACGAAAAGTGTACAATATTACATTTGTATATTTATATGCCACGTCAAAAGCAGCCGTTTGAATCAATCAATGCATGTTCGCAGGGAACGCAGCCTTATACGTAGTACTCTAGTTCCATGGATGGACTACTGGGGTAAAAAAATCCCAGTAGTTCCATTTGTATTTGTATAATGGAACTAGTCAATGGATCTACTGGGATACCGCGGTATTTGAGAAACAGTGACAGCCACAATGATTGGTAGTGGTAGAAACTTTTAATTTTACAATGCGTACGTAAGCTAGGTTTACCTACCTATCCAACATAATCAAGCATTGTTATGTGAATACCTTGCACATAAATAAAACGACATATTACATCGTATAGGAAAAGCGCATGTGAAGTAAACGTAACAGTGCAAAAATAAATCATCAACACTTTAGGAAGTTCTAATTTCAGTTTGACTGGTGCGATACATTCGCGGCCAAAGGAGACTGGCCATTAAAAAGACCTTTTTTTTCGTATCCAATGAGCTTCACTAGTAGTTACTGAGTTTTACTTGTTCATAAAATATAAAACCATGTCTGGTATCACGGATGTGAGACATGCCCGCTAAATCCAGTTAGTTTGAGTGGTGCTTCTAATCGAGTTTGCAAGTGGAACAGTCTCAGTGCGTTAAATTGTACATGTCTAGGAAATACATGTAGTACATTTTGCGGGATAATCACGTTGGCACACAACTCTTTAATGTCGGGGCTCTGTTAGAAAAATACAACCTTTAGCTTAATTCAAAAATACAATACAAAGCTAGATTTAAAAATACATTTTTTAAATCCAGTGTCAAAAATAGGGGTGTGTCCACAGTACCCAGACACAGGGCATAGACCCTGAAGGGGAGTAGAAATGTAACTGAACCATACTTGACCAGCTATGCAATTCTCTATAAGAAAATCACATCGCTGGACTCTACGATGTTCTCTTCGACGCAACGGGGCTTGGAGATCGTCCAATCGCGAAGCGAGAGCGCTCACCGTTTGCGCCGCACGATTGGATAGGGTCGCTGTCTGTTGCTTAGAGTCTAGCAAACTTTAGTCCCAGTAACGTGGCGTGAGCGCTGCGGCGGCACGGTCTCAAGGCTGCGGTTATAGAGAATAGTAGTTTCAAACTGGGCGCATAAAAGACTAGTAACGGCACTGTAAAAATCCAGTAAACGATGTTCCAACAGTAGAAATTGATTTAAAATAAGTAGCTCGGCCCACCGGGGCCGATCTTCAACGCGAAGCCTCAGTACTCCGGGGGAGCCCTAAAACTATGGTGTGACAACACTGAGACCTTAGCCTGGCTAAGAAAAACGATCTCCGGCGTGGTTCTTCCCACTAGCAGTTCGCTAGTGGTCAAGAGCCAAGCGGATATCGAGCGGCGTGTCAGATGCGGCGTCGTCATCCCTGACGAACAGGGGGTTTTTAAAGAGCCGACCTTCCTAGGCCGTGCTCTCAGTTACCAAAACCCCTGGGCCGGCATCAAAAGGTGGGTATTACTGCACGCCGACAAACAAGCCTCAGCATGGTTCGTGGTGGTCAGCGTCCCTGAGGACCTAATACCGACCCTCATGAAGGCTGGACGCCGCCTCGCATTTGGTGTGGGGCGCGTCTACCTGAAGTTCCGGGGTCCGAACGGCCGTTACGTCGACGTCCCTCAGGGGTGGGATCCAGCGACGAACACATGGAGGTTACCTACACAGAAGGTAGATCCTCCTCCGAAAAACATCCCGGAAGCAACCAGGACCGCACCGGAGGCTGCATCTGCAGCCACACCAGCGGTTCCACCTGCAGTGGCGAGCACATCGGCCGCCCCTGCCGTCGCCACCGTGGAAACCATCCTCTCGTCCGATGGCCAAGGAGGCGCTACCCGCCATCAATGGCCGCTTCACCGAACTAGTGCTCGGGTTAACCAAACAGCAACTACGAACAATGACAGCCGCCCTTACGGGACACGGCTCCTTTAATAAACACCTCTTTGTCCTAGGTATCACAGACAGCCCCCTGTGCAGAGCCTGTATGGCGGAGGACGAGACAGCAGCCCATGTGCTCCTAAACTGCCCTGAGATTGCTTCATACAGGGCAAAGTACTTCGGTAACCCAGGTACTCTCCGCGAGATCGTCGGCAACACGAAGGCGCTGCTGGCTTTCCTCGGCGAGCTGGGGTGGATCGAATGATTTCCTTCCCACCCGCACGCAAAATACGCGCATATGACGTGGAGTTGCGGATACCAGCCCGTTATACAATACAAGCTCGTATTTTGATCGATTTACCAGATTGGTAGGTAGGTAAGTTTTATGGAAATGTTGGGTGCATGTATTTTGTATGTGTTGTGTGGTCTGGCGAAGTGACAATTTATTTCGTTTAGGTTTTCCTCTAAAAAAAAACCTTCATTCATATAATGCTTCTGTATTTCGCTACGAATCGATCTGCATATGCTTTTATTTTTTATTATACTTCATGGTTCAGCTTACTTATCGAAACAAACAGACTTTTAATATTTATTACGTTAAGTAAACTCACTCAGGAAAAACACGGCTAATGCATTACTTGCTTACCGTGAGAGATTTCAAAATGCAGACCTCGTTTAGTGTCTAGTTTTAAAATTTGGCTCTTGCATACCTTACCCTTAAAAATATATTCCGTGTAGTTTCACCTCGTTATTTGGTTTTTAAATAAACTCAAAAGGATATTTTTAATAGCTGGATGGCAACATAACGTTTTTGCTTATATTATATTTTCACAGCCTCACTGATGCTACACTGCTATCCAGTTTTAATTCCACCAACTTTGTTGTTTCGACGGGTAAAATTGGAACTGCAGCCGCCAATTTGAAAATGTCATTAAGGCGAGGTTACAGTATAGTGTGTTAATGTATGAGCGCAAGGCCTCATCCCCGCCAAAATGCGATCGAAAATCCCCCATTTTCGATGCTTTTTGCTTCTTGGAGAAAACAAAAAATAAATTATTAATTATGTTTTCACCATTTCATTTAAAACAACAAGCTGTATTTATTTATTTAACTTGCTTAAAAACCATGATGAAATCTCATAACAGTAGATACGAGTTTAAAATTGTGATTTAGTCCATTTGGGCCGATTATTCCTCTCAATCACTTTTCTATACATATTTACGATTAACTTGTAAATATGTTCTTGTTTTATAACGTTATTTTTATTTGCTAAAAATCTTACATTTTATTCGATTTTTAGACGTCCAAATTTTTTTTTACATAAAAAGCGCAAGTTTCACTACAAACGATACCTACATTTTATCACTAAAACGAATGAGATTTTACATTAATTAAACAGATAATTAATTCAAAAGAATTTTCATAAAACCTACGTCTTAGTGACACTAACGCTTGAACCCTGAATAAAACCGAATTAATCTAGCTATTTCTTTGACAGCCCAGCAGGCCTTATCAGGTAAATTTATTGTTCGCGACGATCTTGTCTAATTGAATTATTTTATATTATATTTAAATTAAATTTTATTTAAATATAATAATAAATAATATTTATTAAAAAAAAATTAAAACTAAGCTATAAAGAAGACACTTGAATACCCCGCAACATGATTTAAACACATAAATGATATGGTTAAAAGGTACTAGGGTAACATAACAGCGAAGCGCCTTCATGTCAATACAACCGCCACAACATTTTATTACCCATCAGGTTTGTACGGCTACCGTCTGGAGATAAGTTATGGGTGCACGAGAACGGTACCAAATAATTTAACACACGTTATAGAACATGTCCCTTGGGAATTCTTTTAGTAACGAGTATGGGTACGTTACTTTATTTTAGAGCGGCCAAATAATATTTGATCTATAATTAAATTCAAATTACATCCCTAGTACACAAAAAAAAAACAAATAATTATAAAAAATACATTTATTTGCGGTAAGACGCAATGAAAGATAATGACGCTTAGGTAAAAAAAAAACACAAAAAACATAACCCTCCTGGCGCAGTCGGGTAAAAATGAGTAGGAGGAAAATATGCGTCACATCACATTACCTCCTTTGCAAATATAATATTACGTGAAAACTTAAGTAGGATAAATTAAAACCTAATTTATGCTGTTTTGTTGCCAATATCTCTACCAATTTGATGCTGTGTTAAAAGCAAAAGTATCGATATTGTTACCAGCAAAATTTGATATATTATCTTCGACATTTCCCTTTTACTGGAAACCGCGTGACGCTCATCTATTTCTGGATAACTGTCAATCTTCTTTTTAACGAGACAGTTTATTTTCGCGTAATAAAATAACATACAAGCCTCCGTTAATTGGTTGGTATTGAGTGCACCGTTACACTTTGTTAAGCTTTCTTCTTGGTTCATAAAGCATGGTTGTATCAGCACTTCCTCATTTTCCTTTTAATTAGAAAATTAATTGGAAAAAATATGGCACGTCGTAAAAATAACTAGCATAACTCTGACACAGATATTTCCAAAGAGCATTGGTTGGCTCTATTATAAAATACCAGTACTGTTCGCTAAAAAATACATGTTACGAACGATGGATTAAGAAATACGCGTCGCATGTGTTATTGCGTTTAAAATAATATTAATAACGATGGATTAAGATCCACATACGAGTACAAGTTTCTGAGGAAACCAATATACCACGTACCAGTACCTATATACAATATATGAATCAATATCTTATATTTATGTAAATAAAAATAAATCTTTATAGTGTGTTTGCTACTGCGTAATGTAAATATTATTTTTCAGAAAAAAAAACAACATCAACTGTCGTACATCGCTGTAAAGAGGCAAATACTTTTTTACTGTATTTCATCTAGGTAGATAAAAGCAAACTCGACATAGAATTAAAAATAATACGTTGCATTCAATGTCTCAGATCTTACAGCATTGAAATAAAACTTTCTTAAAAAAATATTTAAGCTCACACTTCATAACACACCTACAGAAAAACACACCTACATTATTTATATCAAAGTTACGTACGTGATTTCTGAGAAAAAATATATTTGGGTCCTGTCCCCTGTACATACAAGAGTAGGGGACATGTACCCGGGTCTCACCTGTCGCGAGCTCGTAAAATAAATCACTTCGGAGTGCCTTTATATCACCAAACGTACACTATTGGCACAATTGAGAAGAGAAATAAAACCACGGCACCAAATAGACATACGGAAAAACGTGATAAAATAACGTTTTACTAAAGTTAGAAGTTATTTTCGCTGTTTATATAAACAGGGTGTTTCATTTTATAGGTATTCCAAAGAAAATTATATCCGCGGTATAATTAACAACGTCGAAATGAGGAGACATTTGGTTTTAATGAAAAATAAACAATATCAAGCAGCTTGGAATAGAATAGTCATCCTTTGCAGTAGCTAAGACACTTATGAATAGCGTCCGCTACTATTCAATAGCATAGCTCCAAAATAAGGCAACTGTACCGGCTTCGGCGGTGACGTCATATGTGCATCTGGACTGAGAGCCCGTTTTTTTTTTATTGTTGGATCAACTTGAAACTTACAGGGGTTTTAGTTAAAAATAGTAAAAATTCGATGCCGCAAAGCATAAATTTCTTAAACGTGAAACAAAGCTGTTATAGGCAAATATCTATGGCCCTCAGTTCAGACGCTCGCTAAAAACGGCTTAACATAAATCTCAGAAAGTACTACCTCTGTGATAATAATTTTTATTTTAAATTTTAGTAAAGAATTTCTTAAAGATTTTAAGAAATTTTCAATTTCCTAGAATATAGCATTACTGATTTATAGCAGTTTTACTTAGGGCTCTCAGTCCAGACGTTTATGAACTGAGAGCCCCACTGAAACATAGCTTTAAATGAAGAAATACATACATTTGTTTCTTTTACCATATAGTTAAACACCCCAATGAATTTCTTAAAAAGAAATAACGACATAGGAAGTAACGGTTGAAAGGTAAATTGCAATCGAATTTTCGCATAACGTCTGGACTGAGAGCCCTTATATTTTCGGTTTTATCGGCTATGTGCGGGCTCCGAGTTTGAAATAAATTAGCTGAAAAGTTTTAAGAAATTTTTAAGTAAAACTTAACATACGGCTTTTTCTTCTAAATGCTATACTTACCGAGAAAAACCATTTTTTAATTTTTCATTCGAACAAGTTTTGTAGGGTAACCATGATTTAAAAATCTCAAAAGTCTGTTTCAGACTTGTACTGACAAAAACCCACGGTGTCCTTCAATAGCCCTTTACGTTCTGGGTCCACGCGCAATGTTGAACCGACCATTTGGGCGTTTAAAACCGGTTTTTTGAACCAATTCCAAATGGTCCACATTACATGATATATATCTATGTTAGTAACATTACATAAAATTAATAATGTCAGATTAATAAAAGTAATTACATATTTTGATAGTTAAGTTAGTTAAAGAGTTCTCCCTCAACCCGTTTATTACTAAATCCCACTCTGTACGCAGTCAGTTGAATACGAGCTTTTTCAAAGGGCCATATCTTTATTCACTTTAGTTAAATTTATCTTTATATATTACGTGCTTGTTAGATCCTAAGTTTTCTTTTTTGTTTTATTTTTTTTGTTTTGTTTACCGTCTGACATGTATGATTTTTTATTTTATATACAAACTGACATTTACAATTATTTTTATATACATTTTGACATGTAATGTTCTTGACATGAATGTTTTAATTCCTTTTAAAGGTTTTGTTTTTTTTTCTTGAATATTACTTTTAATTCTGTTTGTTGTGAATGTGAGGATCTTTGTGGGTCACGCTTTCTATTTTTCGTCCGGTTCATTTTTGATTGTCTGACAGTTTGAGTTATTTATGTGGCCTACCCAAATGTCCTTTCTTTGGTACTGTTCGTCGTTACGTTGAGCTCCTTGAGTTATGAGTCGAGCTTCACGATAACTGACAAATGCTTGCACTGACTGGACAGGCCCACTCAAATTTGTATGGCTCTTTCTTCAAAAGACCATCTCGGACACAAACCTGCAGGGTCCTCGCATGACTTAACTAACCAATTTAATGTCTGGACTTTAAAAGAGACGATGACCTCTGAGTTTGTTTCGGATGTTTCTTCTCAGAGTAGTCAGGTACGAAACACCGGCCTCATCTAGCTATAAAAAAAAAAAGTGTTTTGACTTGTAAAAGTGTTTGTGAAAACCTATTTGCAAAATAAATATCATTTATCATTTATCATTTATCATTTATCATTCTAATACTTTTCCTATTTCTATCCGTGGGAACCTGTTATTGGCTCTGTGTTGCATGTTACCACTGTTATTCATTTGATATAGCTGTTGGTTCTCCATAAATAAATAAATAAACATTATATACTTACAAATAATAATCAAAATAGTAAAATATTTGTTCGTTGATTTTGTCATTTACAAAATCCACGAGGTCAATTTCAGATAGCATAGGTCATTGGAGCCGCTGCTGTGTAACCGAGTCCAGTACCACAGGAATGGGCCCTCTAAGGGAGGCCCTGTCATATTGCTGACAGTTATTTGAAGCGCGCGTGAAACACGACGTGTCATCGACCCGGCCATGCATATGGTCCATGATCGTACATTGATCCCATTACTGCCTACCGGAGTCGCGGGACTGTCTTATTAGGTAACCGTAGCCCCGGAACGTAAAGGGCTAATGAAAGATAACGTGGATTAAGTCAGTACAAGTCTGACAGTCTCTCCCGCGTCCCTCCCTGGTTGGGAGGACTCATTAGATGATTATTACCAAGTAAAAAAAATAAAGGGGTTATGACAAGAATAGGCTCGAATCATGTAGTAGAGTCGTAACATAATCTGAATACTCAATCGACCTTAACCGTAACTGAAGTTCGACTGTAATATTATTCTTGTCGTTGCATTGTCAGAAGATGATTAGGAAAATATATTTGTAGTCTCGGTTTTAGTCTAAGACGTCACACATAATTTTATAAAGATTAAATTTCCGAACGCAACCCCACATGTGCTGCCATCTTTGAAACTAACTGACGTTTGAGACTTTTGAATCATGGTTACCCTACAAAACTTGTGCGCATGAAAAACTAAAAAATGGTTTTTCTCGTAAAGTACAGCATTTAAAAAAAAAAACCGTATGTTAAGTTTTACTTAAAAATTTCTTAAAACTTTTCAGCTAATTTATTTCAAACTCGGAGCCCGCACATAGCCGATAAAACCGAAAATATAAGGGCTCTCAGTCCAGACGTTATGCGAAAATTCGATTGCAATTTACCTTTCAACCGTTACTTCCTATGTCGTTATTTCTTTTTAAGAAATTCATTGGGGTGTTTAACTATATGGTAAAAGAAGCAAATGTATGTATTTCTTCATTTAAAGCTATGTTTCAGTGGGGCTCTCAGTTCATAAACGTCTGGACTGAGAGCCCTAAGTAAAACTGCTATAAATCAGTAATGCTATATTCTAGGAAATTGAAAATTTCTTAAAATCTTTAAGAAATTCTTTACTAAAATTTAAAATAAAAATTATTATCACAGAGGTAGTACTTTCTGAGATTTATGTT
The DNA here is from genome assembly GCA_954870645.1 of Agrotis clavis. Lineage (NCBI taxonomy): Eukaryota > Metazoa > Arthropoda > Insecta > Lepidoptera > Noctuidae > Agrotis > Agrotis clavis. The sequence goes on along the minus strand of OX940924.1, from coordinate 20,451,517 downwards.
AAGCCGTTTTTAGCGAGCGTCTGAACTGAGGGCCATAGATATTTGCCTATAACAGCTTTGTTTCACGTTTAAGAAATTTATGCTTTGCGGCATCGAATTTTTACTATTTTTAACTAAAACCCCTGTAAGTTTCAAGTTGATCCAACAATAAAAAAAAAACGGGCTCTCAGTCCAGATGCACATGACGTCATTGTTCGTGAAAGTTTGCGTCGGGAAGATAAACAGTTTCCCCGCTATCTATACGTTGACAGCACCTCATTTGTCTTACCTGCTGCAAGTGAGATTGACGTTTGGCGAACCTAGTTTACACAGTTACCCCTGGTTCCTCCGTTACCCTTTCACCCGCGTGTGGGTTATTGCTTTTCGAACTTTCTTTTTATTACACCCAAAAATAACTGAAGGACAGAAATAAGGAAGGAAACGTAGAATTTAATGTTTGGTTTTTTACCCGGGAAGGTATATTTTCACCGTTCAACCTCTAATGTCAGTCCTTTCGGATATAAAGATATCGATAGGGCTGTTAGTCGTACGTGCCAATCGTTCAAGTTGCGCTGAATCAGCCCATAAAATAAGCGCCGCCGGCGCCGTAGAGCAAATATATAGAAATCATTCAAACAACCAACGCCGGGCGAGCGCACATATAGTTTTATTTTATTATACGCTAGTGCCAATAAATATTGGGGCGAAGGGTTAAGTGTTGTGTCAGAACGGGTAAGGCGTCAAATCAGTCATTTTGATGTTTATTGGGGAATACATGCTGTTTTCACGCAAATATTTTCTGTGTGGGAATATGTATCAGTAATTTTCATTTCAGCAACGTCACTCAATCATTAAATAAATCAGCTGTCAAATTAACGCGGCGAAAATACAGCTACATAGATTATTGAAAATCAGAAACAAGATAAATTATGGTGATAGAATTGCAATCTAGATTCTCGATTATAAATCTGTGCGAAGACAGTCAGGACTTGTATTATACGGCATGTTTTACGATTCTAACATGTTCATAGTATGGCATCAAAAGAGGTGTAAAGTGGATTGGAATCGCCCATAAAAAGTCACTTATTTTTATGATAAGCTCGCTCTTTCTGTACTCGATAGTCAGCACAAATTCTGAACGACTGTAACTTGTGTTTAACGACCCGAAAATTGCATTAAACACAGTAAAGCTATCGATTGTGTAGCATCCATATAATTATAAAACCACTTAGTAGGTATTGCTTCGCTTCGAATTGAATCCGATCCCTGCATGAGATACACGAAGAAAATACTTGCTTTTAAGCTATCAAGGAATGTTTATGATAGAGCGCCAAAAGATAACATCAGGAGGAAAATCGCTTGCATCTTGCACAAAAATCACGAAAACTTGAATGTTTGGCTTGTTATAAAGGAAGATGGGCTTAACAGTTCGATCTCAAGAACAAACATTTTTACTGCAATGTCTACATTATAATGTTTGCCAACGCTACAACTGCTTGTTATCGTTCTGCGCTTAATTTCCGCCTCGGTCTAGTAGATTGTTGTGAGTTCGTCGAACTGAAAATCAGTCTTCCTGAATTTCCTCTCATTAATTTTTTTCTACATTTCTAGACATCAAGACTATTTTTTGAAAATAAGTAGAAACTATTTCATGAAAATACTAATTAACTAAATAAGAATTACTTCATGAGACTTTTTTGGAGAAAATGAAGCCAGTGTGGATGAAAATGTAGTTTATTTTAAGCCCAATGACGAAAAGAAAAAGCTACGCAACCACGGCTATTTTCAAAATGAAATTCAGTAATAAATTATGCAAGAGCCTTCCCATACATTGAAAGCGAATATTTTTCCTTTGAATCTCATCAAGTGGGGTTGCGACAAAACTTGGCAAACTCTTCACAAGTTATCACCCCAACTTTACAATCAAAGAAATCAGAATAAATTACAGATACCCTTAATTTCGTTAGAAATACTTAATGTTGAAAGATAATAATTACAGGCTATCCCCTTTGGGTAAGTTTATGGATAACTTTTGAAAATTGAATTAGATAAGCAATGCAAATGAGATTGGCATAACACTTAAGACCCGAAAGATTAAGCAGAAGTGATGATGTTGGTTCTATTTGATGTTGCTAAACTGCTCTTTTAAGCTGTATCTACCTAGCTAGTATTTATTTTTGAGTACAAAGATCTTTGTGAACGTGGCAAAAATTGGATCTGACGGTGACATCTTTCTTTTCAAAAATTTTATTCACATAAAATATTTTCCAAGCGCACCTTTTTTGCCATAATCCTTTATTTGTGTGCGTCAAAAGATCCTTGTACTTGTCATCTTTTAATAGATGACTGGAGAACAACGTCTCGATAATACCATCTCTTTAGACCACGGATTAGTTTAGTGGTTTTGTAGAGGTATTTCAGTATCAGCTTGTTCTCAACAACATTTAACATTTCCACTTGACCACTAACAGTCTAACACGGCATACAACAAAGTTCTCGACCGACCGCATGTTCACAAACTACCGCACGGATTTTCAAACGTTCCAGAAAGTTCTTAGAACGTTTTTCACAAAGTTTCTAAAGCAGTTTGCAAGTTACAAGAGTGTTTTAATTATATTCAATGCTTACGCCATTGCAGTTCCAGTTCTTTAAGTTTTCTTGTGCTTGGAATGTTTTACTGATTCTTTTTCCGTGCGATTGCTTATGTACTCGCGGGATTGTCTCATCAGGTTATCGTGACCCTGGAACATAAAGGGCTACTAAAGAATCACCGTGGATTTTAGTCAGTCTGACAGTCTCGCCCCGCCCTGGGTTCGAGGACAAATTTGATGAAATTACCACGATAAAAAAAATGCTTATATACGTAGAGTGAAATAGTAAAACTGCGAACTCATTCGATTTAAACACGAATTAACGATAGTAATCGAAGACAATAACTATCGTTTAACGAAGTAGTAACTGACTAAATAAATGGCTTAACTAAAGTTCAACCACAGTTAAACTATCACTTAGTTTAACTTACTGTTCAAACCAAACTCCCATTTCAGAACTGGAAATGTTCTTAAATCGAAGTTTTACCGTAACCGTTAAAAATTGAGGATCGAAGAACAACACCGCAATCTCAACAACATACAGATTTACTGTCATCACTTAAAATAAAGGAGTTGTCTTAATACAGCGCTTCAGTCGGCGCCAGAATGTCGCGACGGGATCCCTCGTAGTCTACTTGGCGCCATCCGAAGATGGCACTGCCACTATAAACATCTGCAAGTCTGGTACATGTCAACAAGGGGTCACTGAACCTCCCTGACCCCCGAATTGGCACACAAATTATATAACCGGAGTAATGTACTAGTTAAGACTTTGTTACTTCGCGCAGTACATTTTTTTATTGTTGAGATATATAATTTTTCGAAGTAGAGCATCTTTTCAGCTGTTTTGATGTATGGAGTTAATGCAAATGGAGCAGCTATGATAGATGTTGTTGTTTTTAACTACTTTATATATTTTTCTTAGTAAATGTTTTTATTATTATTCCAATAACATTCGTGATAAGTTAACATAATGTTGGGATCGAAGGTCAAATTATAATTAAGTATAATCATGTTAATTACACGCATAAATCATGAATCCCTTGCTTAGTAAGCTGATAATAGGGTAAGCGATATTAATTGCCCAGTTGCCCACTGATAGCCCAAATATGTTTACAGTCAAGCCTAAAGCCAGTCTCTTGTATTTTAGATGATTCTTTTAAATCTTTCTTCTTACAATAATATAATTGTAATCCAAATATTATTGAAATATTTCGTCCCTGGTTCCGATAATGTTAAACTTTCACGCCAGCAAAGCAAAAACTAGTTATTAAAATAAGATAAAACTTTTAATTAAAAACTAGCTTTACCTCGCGGTTTCATATGCCTAAGCCTTCCTCGAGAAACCATCTCTCTTGGATCTCATCATCATCATCATCAACCGAAAAACGTCCATTACTGAGCACAGGCCTTCACCTTAGGCCGGGATTCCACCAAACCGGAGACAAGATGTGTTTGAATAACCAATCAGATTTCCACCGAAGCTAAGCGGAGAGGAGATGTAGATTTCTGATTGGTTATTCATGCCCTATCCATGCCATATCCTCTCGTCTCCACTTTGGCAGAGTCCAGGCCTCAGACCGCCATGCCGAACGACAAGGAGGATCAATGCAACACAAAAATAATATTTTTTCAATAGGGGGTCTCATTGCGAGTTAACATAACGTAAACAACGTTGAAGTGTAGCTTCGAGTGTGTAGTTCAACGACGATATAATACTAGACTCCGCATGTACGATCTAAGGAACAAAAACTATTCTGTCACCGCTGAGGTACTACGTAAGCGAGGGGGACGGGGTACTGCGTTGTGATTGGCTAACTCAAGGTCTGTTCTGTCTCAACGTATGTTTACGGCTCACAGGATTGGTCGAAATGAGACGGATATAAGACTTTTTTGCCTAATGTGTTGACAGACATCGGTCGCCTGTTATTAGGAGTCTAGTATTATATCGGTCGTTTGTGTAGTTATACGAGTAATATCAGATCTGTGGTGTAGTGTAAGTCAAGTTATTCATACAGTAAATGACACCATGCGCTGGTAGCGCCATCTGAGCCGAGCTTTGCGTGAAACCTCCCATTCGCGCGTTCAACCAAATAAACTCTTTAGCTATTAATGTAGTATAGATTACTCAACAAATATTAATGTTAAAGTAGAGAGGAGAGACAACAAAGTTTTTACCGACTTTTGAGGGTAACTCCATTCTACAATAAAGTTCTGTTTCAATTTGTCAAGCTTTTTCTCGACTTGTCCTACAAACGACGTCCGGCGCTGGCACAAGGTACTAACTACTTTACAAGTCTTCAATTTAATCTAAGTTCTGTTGGAAGGAATGTTAAAAAAAAAAACAGATAAACAATTTGTGGTGTTTGTCATCCCCTCTATTTTTTAAACCGTAGCCCCGGGCCCTAGAAATTTTTTCCTGATTCGTGGGTGCGTGTGTTTTTGTGTGGTTTTGGCCCTCTAAGGCCCCATCAGTTTGATGAAAGCTTTTTGAGGCGCGCGTGGAACACGACGCGCTTTCGCCTCGTTCACATCATGCATGGTCCATGATCGAACGGCGAGTCACGCATTACTCGCCATCCGCATGCCCGCGCAGATCAGGTTTTTATATATAATTTCCAAGTTTTAGAACAAGTTTGTACCGAAATTAATACCAAACATTTGTCTTTCATCATGTTAATACCAAACATTTGTCTATCATCATGTTCTACAGAGGAATCAACAACCTACTTGTGTAACACTATTTCAGTAGCATTGGGTTTTAACAGCTCTAGTATCCATTCAAACGCATTGTGTTAGGAAATACTGTCTTCCCGGCAACTACCCTTATAAAGAACATAAAGGATTTTGTGGAATTGTCACAAAGGTTTCTCCTAACAGTGTAGTAAAACCCGTCAATAGAGCGATTAATCCAAGCCAAAAGACGGGATTTCACACTTTATATCAACTAACTTTTATCTACGTATTCACTCGCTTCCTCTCCTCTCATTTCTCTTTCTTATGCAAATTAACCTAAACACGTCTCTAGTGCTAATCTATCTCTGTACCGAAATCCGTTAAAATAGAGTCAGCGATTTAGGCGTGTAAACGCAACAAACTGTTTTTCACGTATAAAATTCTATTACGATTGTTGGTACTACAAAATCGTAGTCTAACCATTTTCTATTCCCCAAATAAGTGGTTATAAAGTTTCTTGATTTTGAATCAAACCAAACAAAAAGTAGGTAAGCAAATATTTGACATTCTCTTTTTGTGCAAACAATAATATTCCCGAGAACAAATCGACGAGAACAAATTTGCGTAATCCCTCCCCTAAAGGTATTTTATTCATTCAATTAATATGGGTCTCCAAAGCAAATATTCTTGAAAAGATTCAGACCTTCTTAATGATCCTATCTAAATAATACTTTATAACATGGAAAAACTTTAAATACGATGTAAAATCGAGAAATATTTATGCCATAGAAGAAAGTTTGTTTCTTTCGTAGTCTTTATTTTTTTTACTATGTCGTTATTTTTTTTAAATATTCTTACATAAAAGAAATAAAAAAAAATGATTTAAACTTATTATTTTAAAAATACACTTGTTTGTAAATAAAATACATAATTATTATGCAGCCGCGTAAATAAAGACAGGTATCTTGTTATCTTTTTTCAGTGAGTTATACATATGCTAGCTCGATTGGTCCTCAATATGATCCTCAATCTGAAAAATAATTATGACAACAATGCTAGGCAGAAACAAATAAGCTGTACACTATTTCAGCTCATGCTACGAGACTAGAAATAGTCATTCACAATAAAATATTCCAATTTCAAGTACAGCATACGCCCACCGACCCGTTATATACAGTAAAAACGTACTTTCAGGAACATTCCGACTTAGGAACATACGAAAAATGCTCTCACATATTCAGAAGTACATACTCGTGCACCTTGAAGTAGATAAGACCATTGTTATTAATATTAACAGAGCCTTTTCTATTTAAAGAGCTTCTTCAAATTTTCTCATCAATCTTGTTGTTTCTAAGGCGGATTTCTTAGAATAAACTGTTAATAAAATTTATAAGACAGGAAACTGACCTTCCTTTGCGTAATGAAAACGTTTTATCAATATTGTTTTCTTTTAAAAGGTTTTATTTTTATGTAAAAATAGAGATAACAGACGTAAGAAAGTAAGCAGGGAATTTTTAAAAAGGTATCATAATACTCGTAATGCTGGGATCGTGGGACTATGTAAAAAAAGCTGATGCCTTTTTTGAGAGAGTCCCACGATACCAGCCCTGATGAGCACTGGAACAAAGGGCATATAAAGAAATAGGGTGCTTTTAATGGCTCGGCACCACCCAAAACTTCTCAACGCTGTCAACTGGTAGTGATTATGCCCAAAAGATTGGGGCCTTGCCACGATTGAAATTGTCAGGCACCACTTAGCCTCTGGCCAGGGTACAAGTCAACCAAGTCAAGTCAAGAGTGAATAGGTTACTTCTAGGCAAACGACTTCACCGTCGACCACACATTCGCTTACCATCAGGCGAGATAGTGGTCAAATGCGAACCTATCATTAACCTCTAGGGCCCCAAAGCGCCCCAATGGCACAATTCTGTGCCACCAAACCCCGAACGATTTTAAACTGTATTTTTTTAAAAATAAGTCTTAAAATCGGTCAGGGTTTGGTGGCTAAAAGTTGTGCCCCGGGGCTCTAGAGGAATAAAATAAAATAAAAAACTTGGGTCACATAGGCGTTTAGCACATACATATTTAGTAGTTATAGACGAAAACGCAGATGCTAAAAGCATTCCCTTCTATTAATAAATCTAATCTTAATTGGCATATCTACTCCACAGATCCAAAAGGGGCTTTCTAATATTATAATCTCTGTCAATAAGCCGTCAATTTATACATTAATGCGCCATATGCCACGAATTACAGAACGCTGCATGCAGTCCGGACAGTGTGTTTATTTGTAAAGCTAAAGTTGCACCCGGACTCGCCCGGTCATGGCGGGTAATGGCCAACTACTGATTAAATCTGCATGAAAAATCGAGCTTTGTCCGATACACGGGTAGCTAACGGCCTCCTACATCCGGACTGAATGAAACATAAGTATGCTGATTCCGCCGTCATCGATATGTCGCTCCGCTTTGTTTGTTTGTTTCAATACGCTACGTTTTCTGTTTTTAGATTTCCAGGGCTTTTTCCTTTGGGAATATCTGTCTGTCGGTTGAAATACAAATCTTCGAAAAGAGGAATAAAGACCAATACTTTGAAAATATACTGATATCGGTGAATCAATACAGCTCTGAAATCACCAATCCGCCTTGGTTTTTTGTCTTTTAAGCATAAAACGGCCTATTTTTCCTAGCAGTTAAGTATTCCTAGGCTGGTATAATGCGTTATTTTAAGTCAAGCGTGCTTTTACCGTCGACTACCATATTGCTCACCATCAGGTGAAATAGTGGTAGAGCCCCACGCAGCGGGGCTCCTATTTCCGCTTGCAACATTTAAAGGAACCTAACCAAAGCGAACCTCAGGTGCCTTTGAAAGTAGACGTCATTGGGCACCCTGAGGTCCAGTTTCGTTAGGTTTCACACATTCCGGTCAAATAGATTTTAGGAATTACATACATGTCCGTTAACATTACCACTACTCAAAAATTAGAGAATATTATTTTCCTTAAGCCTTATTTAGACATCCATAATTAATTAAGAAAGTTCAACTTGCATACTTAATTAAATAGAAACTTACTTACTTGCCTGGCGGTGTTAACAAGTGGTATAAACTAACTTAATTACTTATAGATGTGTAAATCGGCCTTTAGACCCAAAAAAGAAATTATACATTCATATTTTATCGGCCTTGGATACCCAGGTGTACCTAACAGTAATAAAGTGAACAATTAACCTTAATCTACGTCTAGAAAATTCGTGGTCATTAGAACATAAAAAAGTAAGTAAATGAAATAGCCTCGAAAATACATTTTTTATTATACTCATAATCTGTAGGCTCAACAAGATTGTCGCATGTGGAACGAGGTCTCGAAAACTAGACAAAAGGAGAACAAGTATCAAGTGTTTAAACGGGAGACATTTGAGGGGATGTATGAACAAAAGGATGCATTCTGACGACGCGACGCGAAATTTCGTGTCTACCACTGTTCTAACTCCAATAAAGTTATGAGACCCTAGTCATTTCTTCCGGCCACGTTTATAGTTTGCTATAACAAAATCTGAATGTAAATGAATATGTAAAATGGATAAGCATACAACTTTATGCACAATAAAAGCGTTTTAGCTTTGTAATTGAAAAATGTGTCGGTTCAGTACGTACGCTGTAAATTATAAAGGTTTTATTAATTAACATTGTTTAGGGCGATGATCCTTTTTGTTCGGCTGAAATATACTGAATGAGTGCTGAAGTATTTTTGACTTCACGTACCGAAATCAATGAATATTTGAAACACTGCGTTACGAAATTTCACACACGATGTAAAAGTATGTAGATAAAAGCTCTTTACAAACACTAAAGCAGACGTAGAATATTGATAGATGTAGCGTGACTGAGTAGTATTCACGGCGCTCTCCCACTCTCCTTTTAGTCATGTGTATTGAATTTGAATTTACGATCTACTTGCTACTAAAAGCTACATTTAGTTTTCGTGCTATTATCAGATAATATCAGATATATTCTTACAATATCACTGTTTATGCTGTCGATTTTCATTGTCATAACCGATGTAACCCTGCAACCGCTGCGCTCGAATTGTTAGTTCGTTACGCCTTATTCTCTTTTACAATTCAAAGAGCTTTTGAGGGTTTTCTTATTTGAACAACGAACAATATTATTCATGCTAATTTTATGAGTCAAGCCGAATCTAAAGTGATGGAAATATTAGCATAAAAATGTAAGATAATTTGAATCAATAGTAAGCCCTCGAGATCTAAAGTTATTTTCAGCTAGGCGACCGAAAACATTATTAAGAAATCATACTCAAAGAAAATTCTAAATTTTAACGGATTAAATTGAAGCTATTTAATTTATTAGGGACTTTGTATAGAGCTTTGTTTGGGTTAGGTACTTTAAATGATTAATAAGATTATTCTCCAGTTCAAAGCGGCGGCGAGGCTAGTTTTAGCAATCACGGAAGAGATTAAGGTGTCTTAACCCTGTCCAAAATTATACATCAAGAGTAATGTCGGCACATCTGACTGAAATGGCCAACTGTGATCCCACAAAAATGCTGAATTTTTCTTAATTACTTTCCGTGACTGTGGTTTGCCTCATTTGGCTCAAAAAACGTAGAAGAGATTATAATACAATTAAAACGAATTTTGCATAAACGGAGCGTTTGCATAACATTTCTAAGATCCTATAAAAAGTAAGCACCTATTTGGTTAACCTCTTCTAAGTCGTGAAATCTGAATAATGTGAAGGACCAGTGAGCACAACTTAGAAGACAATCTCAATTACTAATACTATTAGGTGAAGCGAGCGTTTAGAGCAAATTATTTTTAAAACGCTCTGCGGGAGCGAGCTCCTTCGCTGCAAGCTCTTTTATTACATTAAAGCGGCTATCTGATCCAGGCTATCCGATTATTACGGAGAATATAGAAGTGTGGAGTAAATGTATAGGACCACCGACCGAGAATATCCTGCGTACTTTTTGATTTGCCGCTGGGGAGGCGCCGCCGCCGCGCTGTGCGCTCGCTTGCATTCAATATGAGCTGGGTACGACAATACACAGCTTTGTTCAAGATTTTGTTCAAGATTTTGATTTAAACAAGCTGGCTTTTATGCAACAACAAGTAGCTTAGTAAATTGAAAATTAGTAAAAGTGATTTATAAATGTGCACGTCAAGGGACTAGTCGTTAAGATTTAATACTCGTATTTTGTATGGGTTGTTGCTGTAATAATTAAAGTTGAAGAGTTTTTTATTTTGTAAACATTGCGGTTTGCCGTCATTTATTAGGTACCTCTTTTTCTCCAAGATCCCGTGTTCAAATACTAACTTGATGGGACAAACGGTAAAGTGTGCCCCAAAAGAACTTTATCAAATCGATTCAGGCGTCATCGAGAAATCATAAAATTGGACGAATTGAGAACCTGTTCTTTTTTCGAAGTCGGTTAAAAAATAAAGCAATATATGCATTGCGGCCCGACAGCTATTAATGCGCTTGAAATATTCTATCTAGTTACCTTCGTTATTCGCTACCAAGCTACCCTATAATCCGATGAAAAGTTGAGTCTATAATCAGACATTTTAAGACTTACGCGCTAAGCTTTAAGGTCGGAAGCGCAATTTCCAATCACTTTAGAATTGTTTTCAACAAAATTTGTTCATCAATTTACAATACACTTCTCGCGCGAAAATAAATTTCCAAAATTGTCATTATATCTATCAGAACTGTCTTAAGTTTGTTGAGTGATATGTTTGTGAACATTTTATTGATGGCTTGATGGCAGCGCGTCCATTTATTTACAACTGGACCCGAATAAATCAGACTCGACTGAGTTGGAAAACTGCGATCATTCATTTTGAGCTTGTAATATTTATACTATGACAGGTATTCCAGTAGCTCGCTCCAAAGTTTGAAAGTATGTAAATTATTCAATGGAAATTGTTTTAATTTACAACGGTTTATCATTTCATAACGAACGCCTCTTCCTGTTGGGCAGTGAATGACTTGGACTACGTAATGAATCTTATCATCAGTGTCGCATTACGTTTAAATTAAAATTCTCGAGAGCGTCCCTGCATGTCGGAACAATGTCCGCGTCTCATACAAAACACTGGGCTATCCTTACAGGAAAGATACGTACAAATGAGAGAGTCTATTATTTATCTTGAACTGTAAGGTAAATACAAACATCAGCTATATTATTATCGATGCTAATTACCGTAAACAAACAAGGTAACTGTTGATTAAGTACGTTAATGCTCGTACAAATTCAACAAATTGTTTATCAGTAGGTACTGGTGTTCAAACCAACTAATTGTTAACGCTCGCTGCTTTGTTTACGCTGTTGCCATTGCATTTGCATGAATGAGGAGATCCGTAATATTGCACGCAATTAAACAGAATGCCTTCAACAAAGAAAATTGTATAATTAAATGTCTAGAGTCGTTTAAAAAATATTCTTTATCTTGTTTTTTTATTCTTGACCAAGCCGCATGGGCCGAGTACGTTTAATAACTTTCTGTGATCGAATGCTTCTCTATAAGCAAGTATTCCATGAATGGCTTAATAAATAAGAGTGTTCTGAACATCGGTTAACTCTCTCATGAATCGGGCGTGAATTATTTGCTATACTTGATGTTCTGGCGGAGTTGTGTTACAAAACTGGCCGGTAAGTACCGAGCGGCGCGCAGCCGCGGTATATGCTGCGGTCAGCGGGCGGAAGCCATAGCGGTGGCCGGTCGGCATTTCGCTCGAAACCGGAACATGCTCTTGAAGTGCTTCCTTCAATTTACCTAGTTTACTCACCAACACTGTAGCCCGTGTAACCTACCTTCGCTTTTTAATTAAATAATTCTTATATTCTTCCTTTGTTTTGCTCATTACCCTATTCTAAATTAAGTTAACTGGGAGCACTGAGGGCAGCGGCAAATACTAACTCAAAGTTTAGATGGTTGAGTGAATATCTTCCTTCAAAAGCAGTCTTGCCACTGGAGACTTGCTCGAATATCTGAATTTATAGCAAACAGTGCCACCTAAAATACAGAGAAGCACTAACAATTTTCCAGTTCTATAAACTGGTATAACATAAATTTGCTTTTAGTAACAAAACAAGCTTATTAAAATTATTATTGAAGTTCATTTATTCTGAATGAAAATTAATACATCGAATAAATAAGGTACTACCACAAAAATTACGACAAGCGTCGAAATATAACAATAACGTAGACAGCATCGATTAAGCCCGCATTTTCAATTATCCGTCACAATGGGGTCCCATCCATTGTGGATGCTCTCAGCAAAGCGATTCACAAAACCCATGTTACACAACACATTATGATTTTTTGTACACAAACATCAGGCAAAAAAAGTGGGGATTATTACCTAGAGTAAAGCCATTAGTTTGACAAATAAGTTGGCAGATTACATAGAATATGCCGTGTTCTTTGGCACGCATTTTGCGGGAAGTCGGCTTTTAATGGTATTATAATAAATAATGGTAATCTGCTAGTAGTTCGAACTTAGAAAGTATTATTGTTACTGATTTATTGCACGCACAACTTTTTTTAATACATTTGTTTGAGCGTGTTTTATTCCCCATACTATCTTCTGACTACTTTATAGTTAACTAGCTCTTGCCAGGAGCTTCGCCCGGTCACCCTCCGCCCCTTTATTGCCTATGTCACTCAGGAAAGCAGCTTTCATCAGGTGAAAAAATGTTTGAAATCGGTCCAGTAGTTTTTGAGTTTATTCATTACAAACATACACACAAAAATACAAATCTTTCCTCTTTATAATATTAGTGTAAGTTTAATGCTCTTTAATTCTAAGTTTACATTTGTTTTTCTATTTTGTAAAATGATGTCCAAATGCGAACTGTAATAAGCTAAGTTACTTGCCAGGCACCTGTCCTCCTTAATCCAATTACTACCAAGACCTAACTGCACTAACTTCTGACTAGCATACAAACTGATAGATTTACTCGCCATCGAACCGACCCACCCCACTTCTGATCAACATAAAGAAGTATGTATGTACATAAAACTCTCTTAGAACATCATTAATTTTAATCGTAAGTTTCGTCCCCGAATTGTCTTTGAACCAAGTTCTAAGAGACAAAGTTAACAACTTCAAAAGAAGTTCTTTGTCGGGTACGTTGTAACACTTGTTAGACAAAGTTTTGCATTTCTTCATACATTACATAAATAAGTCACCCACTAGGGGTGTGACACGATTACGGTTACGATGCGATAAATCCGGTTAGCGGGCCTAATTTATTAATTGAATCAATTGGTGCTGATGTTTTTGTGTCAGATTGAGGATTTTTGTTCTACTTTTGCTCACATATTGCGTAACACAATTAAGGCATTTGTACATGGCGCTCGGATTTGCAAAAAGGAGTGGAGGCAGGTCTTTGCCCTCTGGATTGCTACAGAGTAGAAGCAGTATGATGGGTTTTCGCCTATTTTTAAATCGTTTTTCATAATTAGATAAATTGGTTTTAAGACCATCTAAAAGATACTGGGACAATTTTACAAATCAACAACACTTATTTTCGGGATGAGAGCTGAAAGGTAAATGACCGTTTTTGTTCACCTGACAAATTTTACAGTGGTTCGCAAATGAAAAGGTAACAAACAAATAAACACAATATGCATATTATATTTTCGCATTTATAATATTTTTTTAGGTTAAGAAATCAGGATCAGAATAAATAAGGACGCCAAAGAAAGTTTCACTTAGTAACCGAATCAATAACAATAAAAATACATATATAGGAAATAATATTATATGTATATATACTCTTATATTTGTTCGATAACAATACAGAAAACACAACGACACCTCAGTTTCTTCTTGAAGACAACCATAAAAGTAATAACATAACCGTAACGTTTGTAATTCCCGAGGAGGATTGTCGAAATGGTAAACAATGGTAGTATTATTGGTTCGTTCTTTATGACCGTAAAAAGCTAGTACCACCTGGATTTATTCATTTCCATTGCCCTTACATTTTCAGGAAAATCCAAGTTTGTGTTAGTTACAAGATAGGCTTCGCTTTGCCCCGTCACTTATTAAAGTTTTTTTTTTAGCGTGGTAAAATCATCAAATGAGTCCTCCCACCCCGGGCAGGGCGGGACTGTCAGACTTGTACTGACTAAAATCCACGGTGTTCTTCAATAGCCCTTTATGTTCGGGGGTCACGGTGAGGAAATAAAATCCCGCGACCCTGGCAGGCTTTGGTCCTCTGAGACGGGGCCCCGTCATTTTTGCTGACGCTTTTTGAGGCGCGCGTGGAACACGACGCGCCGTCGACCCGGGCATGGTCCATGGTCGGACAGCGAGTTGCCCTTTACCATGCCCGGGTCGACCCGCGCCTACGGTGGCCGGAGATCGTCTGCCGACGTCCGACGCCGCGGGCGTCTAAAGCCCGCCATTGACGATCAGTCCAAACATAAAACTGCGGCATAAAACTAAAGCGTCACTCCAAAATTTGACCGTCAATGGCGAATCATCACTCCAGAGTTTTAACTGACGACTCGCCACGGAAATTTTCCGTGACTACCATAAATCCAAGCGGCGCGTCGCGCCAAACCGACCGTCAATGCGCGATCGTCATTCCAAGGCTTCAGTTCGCACGAATGTGTGGAATGAGTGGCAGTCCATCTCTCATGAGGGCTTCTCTCATACTAATATGCTGGATACTAATATCCTGTTTAGCAATATTTATGGAGTTACAAGTTTCAAAAGCTTGAAATATGTAGTTGTTTCTCCAGTCGCTTGGTTCTAGTGATAACTCATTCAACAAATGAATTGATTCCTTTTTCTAATCTATTCTTTCATTTCCTTGCCGTGACCCCGGAACATAAAGGGCTATTGAAGAACACCGAGGATTTTAGTCAGTACAAGTCTGACAGTCCCTCCCGCCCTGCCCGGGGTGGGAGGACTCATTTGATGATTTTACCACGCTAAAAAAAAGCTATTCTTTCATCCATTGCTTTCTTTCACGTTTCTCGATAAGTATATGGCAACAAATAGTAGCCACAGTTAGAATTAATGTTTCTTCTTCAGAATCAAAATTCTTTTTTTTTTACACAATTATAATGTAGTGCACTTTTCGTCAGCTTTGCCTGGCGGCCGATCGAAAAATGAAGAGCCGGAGTGAAGCCAGTGAATGGGCAAATCTAAATGGAGTAAAACCTTTTTTTTCTTTTTAGAATTGCTGTAAATGGATTCAAATTCCTGAGAAGCATTCGTTAGTAACCATATTTATTACAGAAAGGGAAGGGAAAGGAAGTGAAAACTGTAAATGTTTAAAATTAAATTAACATTACATTGAACAATAATAATTATATCAATAATCAAGCGAGAATTATGGTTTTTTAGATCATTAAAATTAAACACAGCTTTATTACTTTAAAGGGAAGGGTTTTTCCATCGCATTAGGGGAGTTTATACATATTTTTAGAACACCACCGTACGTTAAATCCTAAACATTGTTTACTCGAGGCACACCGCAATCGCAACGGTAAGGCCCCTCTTTGAGGAGTGGCTGGAGAGGCGCCACAGCGTCCCCACCTTCCGCCTGACGTAGGTCCTCACCGGACACGGGTATTTCAAGAGCTCGTGTATCTGATTGGAAAGGAGAAAACTCTGGGTCTTTTCCGTTAATCGTGACCCTGGAACGGCCAGTATAGGTCTATTGAAGGATAGCAATAGATTTAAGCCAGTACAAGTCCGCACTGGGTGGGAGGACTCATTTGATGACCATGTGGCCGTCGTCCACGTCCCAATGGAACGATGCCGCAATAAATAGGGGGGAAGAGGAGTTATGGGACAGATAATAATAAGTAGCCACTACAAGTTTTATAACTCAGTTTATTATTATTCTACCTTTCAAGATAAAAAAAAACATTGTGTAAACATTGTTCGTGTATTGATTTAACAGAGCTAATTAGCGGTCAGATTTTAAACGTCACTAAATCAAACACAAAAAGGTCTTTGATTAAAATAATCCTGAAACTCACTGTTCAAGTATTCAGAAAGTCTCAAGTCCTTTTTTATGTTCGAACACGGATTGAAAGCCGATTGCTTTCGTATTAAACTACTTGAAACAAGGAGGAATGGATCGCATTAATTACGTTACGAGTACCTAGCATTGTCAAACTTAACTCTTGTAATTTAATCATCGGCAATTTAAATCCGTATCGGGGGAGATTTAGCTGAAAATAGATGGATTTACGTTTAAGTCGAAGAAAGACGAAGCTTCACACTGTTTAGTAGATTATTTATTACACATTTTATATCATTTCTCAGTGTTTATTAGACAGCTTTTTTACATAGTATAAAACAAAGTCTGCAACTGCACAAAATTCGATAAGTCTTTTTTTGTGTATTTTATCGGCAGGATAAGGTACGTATGTAGAATAGTTTTAGGAAAATCCTCCAGTTAGGTCGAGAATTAGGCTACTAGTATCTACGAATAGGTAGGTACAAGGTAGCTTTTTTTACGATCCTAAATAGAGATTCGTGCTCCCGAATAAAATAGCAAAATAATCTCTACTTTTTCCGCCTCCCTATTTAAAAACATCAGATATTTTGAAACATAACAAAGAGGTTCGTATCCGTGCACGGTAAGTATCCCATTACCATGTCTTAAGAACATAGGGATAATAATAACCGATAGGAAGAGTAATTTTGATGTCATCTCGGGAATGTTCCCTGATCTTACGGCTGCCACAAATATTTCATTACTATGTTCAAGAACACACCTAAATCTATACATATAACTATGAATACCTTATCAAAATAGATATGAGAGAATTCCACACGTGAAACTAAATCCAATTTAGTTTTCAACTATTCAATATTCGAGCTTTCAATAGGCGCACCGCACACGAATACTCCGAGCTAGTACCTAATCTATGCTGGTGTCAATTTGCATACAAAAAATCATACGAATCGTGTGAAATAATACTCTTAAAATCCTAGTATTTTTAGGCAATGAACGGAAAATTTTATAAAACCGCGATTGTTAAACTCTGCTCGATATTTCAGTTTCAGGAAACATATCTGATTAGTTTATTCCCGGTGGCTTTTATTTTTCATCCGGGTTTTATTGAAATTGTGAATCTGACATATAGCTAATTAGCTTACTTATCAAACGAGAAAGTCATACCGGGATAAAATGTATCCAAGTTAATTAAAGACTGCATGAATTATCATTTAAGTCCGTTCAGTATTTTTTATGAGAAAGAGTAACAGACTGATACTCACAAACTTTCGCATTTCGAAGAGTAAGATTTATGAATTATGAACCCATTGTTCGTTTTCATTTCTGGTATCTTTTTCACCATAGAGCGGTCTACTGGATTAGTGGTACTGGATTTAAGCATGTCATTTGCCCATATTGAACTTTATTCAGTCAGTATTATACATAAAAACACTCAGATTGTGTGATTATCGTGGGATTTAAATATTTATTATACACTATTTTGATGGTCGACGAATGTCAACATTTTGTAAGATTTCTCTTCGATACCCGATTATCCCAAGGGAGAGCTATTATCAAAAGGATGAGAATTATGGCAGCTAATAAAAAAAAACGCCATTTTGATTGTTTATTATAAAGGGGAAAAAAGCATACTACCGTGATGTGTTAAAAACTACATAAAAATAATTGATAGGAAGCACCAATCAACACATAAAAATTCCGCCAAGCACACTACACGTTTGTGAATAAAATTATTAAATTGAAAAAGCTCCACAACTCCTCAACAAAGCACGATTGTTGATGGAAAAAATATTTTATCTGCATCGTTAAAAATATGGAATGCAATAAATCATACGATATTTAATTAATCGGACGTTTGTAACGTTGGCTCACAACCCTCACGGATGCATTAAGACGCACGGTGCGTAATAAAACCAACTTATAGCGCTATTGTGGAACTTTTGGCATACAGATCACGGCTCATCGACTTTTATTAGAGAGGGGCATTGAACAACGCTCATAAATTCACGACGATGACGGATTAAATGAGCCATGCAAGCATTTTAAAATCAGTTTGTGAGAGACAGTACGACGTACTTCCCATTCATTCTAATTAAGCACGGTCCTATTTGTCAATTCACTTAAATATAGATGTATCAGCACAGCCACTTGCTCCAATTACCACCAAAAAAGTGAAATCAATTGATGCTAATGGTACAATAAATAACAGCAATTAAAGCCCTGTTACATAAATACATCTTCTTCTCCTAGTAAAAACAAAAGAAAAAACATTAAAGAAAAGAACAAAGCCTGCGACTTCCATCGGAAAACATGTCTAAAAAGCGAGCAACATTTTCTTTTACAAAAATGGGTGTACGATAAACAAGCATTTTGCGAGGAGCGTAGTTCTTAGGGATGCAGCCATATAAAGGGGAAGGCGGGGTAACGCGATAACGCTACGGATGCCCTGTAGACAATAGAGGAGAGTGTACGCCGACTTTAGCATGTCACGTTCAAACGAAGCCCTCACTACGGGCAGACAGTTTAAAGAGTCGAGTGCGCTTCACGCTTAGCGCACCTCTACCTATTAGTTCGGTAAATTCCTTTTCAATAACCCATTTTATTTTCTTGAAGCACCAGCAGAGAGATGAAATTGACCTTCTGAATAATACATGTCTCAGTAAACGGCTTTTGAACCTAAATATTTTTCTCATGAACTGCTGCTGCTGCTGCTGCTGGATATCGATATCCAATTAAATATTTATTGACACACGCTAACAAAATGTTGTAACAAAGCGATTTCTCATAAATAGTTATATTTGTAATAACATAATTATGTAGTTTTGTACACAAAAACACAACATACGCTCTAATTATATAGCTGGAATTATCAAATACCTCGAATGAATCGACCATTGCCATTTGAGGGACCATTAAAAAAAAAAGCCGGTTTTAAATTCTACGCTACGTGTGTAAAATTTATTTCAAAAGTGTACGTTTTAAAAAGGGTTGAATTTTTAAAAGGTGTAGCGTAGGTACCTGTGGATCCATATCCAAACAAGAACAATGATACTGTTCAGATATTCTGTGGAACTGTAAGCAATTCGGCGTGTGGCTCACTGCGTTGAATATAAAAGAGCCTATATCTCAAGCAGATGCTTGCATCCGTGCCACGCGCGATGTTGCCAGACTCCCAGAGTAACCAAACGTTATTGGATTCATTCGTTTGTCGTTTACTCACATTTCTGATAACATTTAGATTAACTTTGCTGTTGCGGTACATTACTTTTGATTGCAATCTTTAAAGGATTGCGTTCCAAGTTTTTGTGGGAAATTCATACATGATTTTTTATATGTATAGCATATTGGTGACAAACAAGCATACAGCCTGACTCATGGAAATCGTTCACTGAAGCTATGAACGCTGGCAACAACACAGGTATCGCTTTTACGTTGCCGACTCTGCAGAAAATATTTTGATTATTAAGATATTAAGTCCAACATTAAACCCACCTTATGTACCACAATTGTAAGTAAAAGTGTAAATAAATAAAGAATTTTTGAAGAGCCAGCCACATATTTGCAGCTCTTTGAGATCTCGGAAGGGAGAAAAGGAGGGCTGGTTTTTCTAAAAGATAAGTCAACGTTGTAGTTTAGTAGTATAACGCATATTAATCATCATAAAATTTCATTACATTATTCAATGTTGATTTAATTATTGCGGAAAGCAGATGTGAAAGTTATAATTCAAAACAGTAAGTACCTACTTACAATTTCAAAGGGTGTCGGTACAAGTTTCGTTTCGCGAAGTCGTTATACTTGATCCGATTAAAACCACCTGCTTATTTCAAATTAAGTCCGTCGTGTACTTTAATCATAATTTTGATGCAGTACCTACGATATAATAATGAAAAACTTTCTCTATAAATCTTTCAGCCATATTGTGAAAGTTTTTTCCTTCGCGTTCGGGCATTCAATTATCGAAGCATCACAGATGAAGGGTCAATTTTCTCGCGTTGAAAGCAGCTATAATTTCTAACAACCTCTTTGCTTTTTTTACCAGCCTGTGAGCGATTGTCTCTGGAAAAAGTTCAGCATAAATACTTTTTCCTTCTTACTTTGAACATGATGATAACAGTTCACTAAACTTTGATCAAAAAGTGCTTTTCTTAATTTTCCGTCTCCTTTTCGAGTTCAAACGATTTCATTGTTACTTTAACTGGCCAGCTAGCGACCAATATTCATTGGCTTTATTTTTGGACCCAAAAAAAAGAAAAAGCTACTTTTTTATCAATGATGAAGTTTTTTTAACCTAGATGAAAGGATTTTGTAAACTGGACCAGTAGTTTTTGACTTTATTCATAGCAAACAAAAATACAAATCTTTACTATGTATAAATAACATTCGTCTAAGATAACAATGAAAATAATGTATTTTATTGAGGGCAGTCTCATAATCATTTTCTTCTAGTGTGAGAGAACTAAAGTTCAAAGACATTTAGATAATCTGCGGTCACAGTAATCGTAAATATGAACTGTAGTTGTTACACTATATTGAGTAACGATAAAAACTTGGAAAAACAAACATTTATTAAAAATATTAAAGATATGTTGTCATAGTGAACTTTTATACAAATACACAACACGACCTATCAACATCTTTGTC
The DNA here is from genome assembly GCA_954870645.1 of Agrotis clavis. NCBI lineage: Eukaryota > Metazoa > Arthropoda > Insecta > Lepidoptera > Noctuidae > Agrotis > Agrotis clavis. The sequence goes on along the minus strand of OX940924.1, from coordinate 20,430,610 downwards.
TTCAAATTTCAGTTTGAGACAATAGACTAAGCGAGCTTGCTGATGGGGTGCTATGACAGGAAACCTCCACGTGCGCCCGTGGACTGGAGTTCCCTCTCGGATACGTCCGGAGGGAAGACCAGTTTTTCGGGCCGGTGCACCCTGGGATGCGGGCAAAAACTCTTCCTTAGGCACTGTGTGCCTAAGTGGTCTCTTTGCCCGTATGCGAATAGCCTGTCGTGTGAATGCTCCAACGCGTGTCCCTCTGATTAGCAGAGGGCACAGCGGCGGAGTGGGCTTGCGGACGGTGAGTGATGGGTAGCTCGCCGTCCGACCAAGGACCAAGCCCGGGTCGGTGGCGCGTCGTGTTTCGCGCCAAATGCCTGCTGGGGTCGCGGGTTTTTTCTTAACCTAGGATACCGTGGCCCCGGAACGTAAAGGGAATAGGAAGCAACACGGGTGGATTTTAGTCAGTAAGAGTCTGACAGTCCCTTCCGCCCCACCCAGGGCGGGAGGACTCATTTGATGATTTTACCACCTAAAAAAAAAAAAAAAAAAGCGAGCTTTCTGATGATGCGGCGCACTTCGACGGATTTCAATTACAAGTGAAAATCATCCTTTCCACTACGATATTCGACATAAAACTCGCCACGCAAAGACAATTTTCATTTTTAATTAGTGGAAAATGCAAATAGCACGAGTCGCGTTATGATCAAGCTCGCTTATCCACAGACAGACCTCGGTAAGCGTTGCTACCATCTGACTTCTCACACTGTATCCCCGCGCGCGTTCATTGGCTCCTATTCTACTTGCACTACTTACTTTACTACTTCACCCGCGCAATGTTGAACCGGCCATTTGGGCGTTTATAACCGGTTTTTTGAACCAATTCCAAATGGTCAACATTACATGGTTTATCGTTACATTTCACGAAATTACTCCCATAGAAACAGTAAGATACCCATTAAAAAATTTAATAGGAATTAATGCCCAATTATTTTACAAACGTTTCAAGTGGGAAACATACTAAATTGCCGAAATGTAGGTGTACTTCTGCTTCACCTATTATTCAGACACTCATAGTCGTGATCGTTTTACCGAAATAATTCTAGGAATATCCTTATTATATTTAGTCTACGATAATATTTTCGGTAATTTTCCGTTTGAAGCGATAATTTACAATCAATAATAAGTAGTTACTCGTGTTTTGATAATTTCGAACCAAGTTTAAGTTACATAGCAACCGAAGATACTCGTACTTCAAGTATTGGAATTCTAGCCCAAGAGAGATAGATGTTTACCATGAAAAAACGCATAAATCTATATAAGAGCTATCACTTGAGAGTCACCCGCATCACTGTCAGCAACTCGGACCCCACCATTATTTGCATCAACCTACAAATCTATTCGACTACCCACATTCTTCAACTGTTCCAAATTTAAATAAAACGTCCGCAATAAAACTGAAGACGTCGGTCCCGTCTTTCTTTCGTAGATTTTTGAGATAGTTGTTAATGAAGTCAGAAGCCTGCAAGCTTGACAACCAGGGTCACCAAGGAGCATAATATTGTTAACTACTGAATTTTGGAAGTCAGATCGGCAATCACTCCTTGTAGAAGTAAAAAATAGACTATCGACGCCGCTTTTCATTATTAAAAATAAAAATGTGACGAAAACAGTCAATATTTGACGAAAGCCGTATTGTATTAACTACAACGGGTTGATAATAATTATAAAAAAATACTAGACACCAAACAACATATTTAATCACAACCTCGTAGTGTTCCCGATTGAGCAACACATCTAAATAATGATAGGTGCTCAAATGGGAATTCAATTGTCGCTCTCAACATAGGTGCCTTAAAATCGTTGCTCAGACGGGAATACCTCAAGTTTTCTTGCCAAAATTAACTCTGCCTACCCTTTAACAACAAAAACAGAAACTAATAACTGGCTACCAGCAACATGAAATAATAATTTTCTCTCAATAGCAGCTATTCAAAACAATAATGATTATTACAAAATTAACTTCAACGCGGCTTCGTCTTAATTCAAGAGTAAGTTTAGTACCTCAAAGTTAATCTTTATTACGCAATATTTCAGCACGTTCTGTGTTTAATTTACTCATCATCTGCCTAGCTCTTTTCTACATTTTGGGGTCGGTTTCCAGACGAACCGAATACAGCTGAATACCAGTACCTATTTTACATGGCGCGACTGCCTATCTGACCTCCACAACCCAGTAACTGCGTAATACGTTACCCGTGGAAAAACTAGTTGTCAGACTTTCGAGCTTTTGATAACAATAACGACTGTCAAAGGGCTCAGGCGCAAAATGTCCCTTTCGCAAAATGTCCACAGGTAGCAAAATGTCCCTTTCGCAGCATGTCCCTTTCGCAAAATGTTCCTTTCGCAAAATGTTCCTTTCGCAAAATGTCCCTTTCGCAGAATGTACCCTTCTTCATTCATTCATAGGCATTTTGCATCTGTGAAAAAAACTAGTCAAGAACCAGGAGGTGTAGAACACAAAAACCTGCCAAAGAAAACCTGCCAAAAAGCAAAAGCCATACTGTTTTTCATACAATTTGTACGATACACAATACAATTCGAACGTAAAAATATATATTTTTTTTTGTTAGTAATTACCATTTCCTAAGATAGTTAATTACCATTTTCCTAATTAAACATCACAACAGTACCGGTTTTTGTGTTCTACACATCCTGGCTCTTGACCAGTTTTTTCTCTGATGCAATAAGTCTATGAAAGTTTGAAGAACGGTACATTCTGCGAAAGAGACATTTTGCGAAAGGAACATTTTGAGAAATGGGACATTCTGGGAAAGGTACATTTTGCGAACGGGACATTCTGCGAAAGGGATATTTTGCTACCTGCGGACATTTTGCGAAAGGGACATTTTGCGCCTGAACCTGTCAAAGATCTACAAATGACAGGCAACCCAACGGCTTTACGTGTTTTCCGAGACGCGGAGAAAACGCTGTGATAGATCCACTGACCAACCTCAATAAGAGCTGCTTAAACCCAAACACGAGATCTTCTCTGTGTTTAATTTACAAATTCCATAAAACCACAAAGCATTCTTCAAAGAGAACTGCGCAATCTAAACATGCTCAGCTTAAACTTTAAGCAACTTTTGCGAAAGTAATCCAAAATGTATTAGTTCCTGAAACTTTCAGCATCCAGTGAACTCTGTTTTTGTATTGTTACGACCCTTTTCGGTAAATGACCTAACTTAGGTTTTTCTTTACCTATAAATTAAATTACTAACCTTCCAAGAAAACTTTTAAGCTATTGTCAAACTGACAGACGAACCGAATGCGTGGCGTAGCGTTTTTGTTTGTAATGTATGGAATTGTTTGAAGCCTGTCACATAGAATATCGGATCGCTTTCGCATTTTTATATGACATGATTCGGTTCGGTTCGCTATCGCCTGTCTGTTTGACAAAGGCCTTGAGTATTTCAAGCGTTATTTTTGATCTGTTTTATTTAGTTCTCCAAAAACTAATGACAATAAAGTCTTATAAAAAAACTTTTTCAAAAAAAAATGTAACCGACTTCAAAACAACCACAAAAAAAGTTCAAAATAACCTACAAAAAAACTTTTCTTTCGAAAGTCGGTGACTTTTATTTTTTATTTCATTGACTTTGTGTCACCGACTTTCTAAAGAAAAGTTTTTTTGTAGGTTATTTTGAACTTTTTTTGTGGTTGTTTTGAAGTCGGTTAAATTTTTTTTTGAAAAAGTTTTTTATTTTATCCTTTTTAGTTTCACTATTCAACTCAAATTATTGTCAAATACATAATTTTCTTACATTTGCACTAAAATGTAATCCGTAGCACCGGTAATAACAACGCCCATGTATTTATGTACACAATGAGCTAAAAATATTTACTACTGCACCAAACTAAATGAAAATTTTATGGGTTCAAATGGCAGATATACTACACTCGGCGTCACAAAAATCGCACCTCTTCGAAAATAAGTTTAAAACATGTCCCGCCAGTAACGAATACATTAAACCCAATTAATATTGGTATCAATTGAAAGTATGCTTAACGACCTTTAAATTAACAACAGTTAGAATCCCTAGACACAACAGGTTTCATTAGCACGTAACGTTAAAAAAAATGTTGTCAAAATACGCATTGCAAGGGCCACTAATTGCACCTCCCTACAAGGGTATAAAACGGGCGACCCGGGTTAAATGTGGGTCATTCGCTATTCAACCTTTGAAGTGAACACACGTGAACAGCTACAGCAAGAAAAATACCCCAGAAGATGGATACCACTGCAGATGAAGCCGCTCAAGTCATTGCACTACTGCAATCAGGGATGCGGCAATGTGATGTTGCTCGGCAACTGAACTTGAGTCGTTTTGCCGTTCGACGAGTGTTCCAACGCTTCCAAGAGACTGGTGGCTATATCCGAAGACGTGGATCTGGAAGACAACGGTGCACATCGGAAAGAGACGATCGCTTCATTGTTTCGACGTCTTTACGTAATCGGTTCTCCAATGCTGTTGAGCTGCAACAACAACTGCTATCAGCTCGCAGAACTTCTGTAAGCGTCTCCACGATTAGAAGAAGAATGCGGGAGAAGAAAATTGCAGCTCATAGGGCTGCTACAGGGCCAAAATTGACTGCACAGCATAGGAGAGACCGGTTGCAATTTGCCCGTGACCATGTGGATTGGACAATAGACCAATGGAGGGCTGTGCTCTTCTCGGATGAGACGAGGGTGTGTCTTTTCTGCAACGACAGGCGTCGAAGAGTGTATAGGAGGCAAGGTGAACGATTCGCACAAGCCTGTATTCAAGAGACAGTGGAATACGGGGGTGGCTCGTGCATGTTCTGGGGCGGCATGTCAATCGACGGTAAAACGAACCTTGTGTGTGTTTCTCGGACTGAAAGTGCTCGCGGGCAAGGGTCGCTGACTGCTGCTCGGTACATAACAGAGATCTTAGAGGAGCAGGTTGTCCCTTATGCGGGTTTTGTTGGCAGTGGGTTCACGTTAATGCACGATAACGCCCGCTGTCACACCGCTTTAATTGTAAGAGACTACCTGCAAGAAGTTGGAATCCCTGTTATGCGCTGGCCGGCGCGAAGTCCAGACCTAAACCCTATTGAGCACCTTTGGGATGAACTGAAACGGCGAGTACGGGCACGTGATCCTGCCCCTACCACTCTCCAAGACCTCCAAGATGCCGTCGTTGCAGAATGGGACAACATTCCTCAAGAGACTGTTGTCACATTAATTAGGTCCATGAGAGAACGCATGGAAGCAGTCATCAGGGCTAGGGGGGGTAACACTAGGTTTTAAGTTGTTTTTAAGGACTTTGTTGTAATTTTTGCTGATAAAATAAAATTTAACTTTTTAATCATTTGCATTAGCTTGCTTTTTTTTATTCCCTGGTAAACAAAAAACCAAATCCATTGATTTATACTGAAATTTAAATAAATTGCCTTTCCAATGATACCTTATAGTCATATGTCTACCATTGATTAATAGGTTTAAAATGACTTTGAAGGGAATTCTTAAAGTGGTGCGATTTTTGTGACGCCGAGTGTATTTCGAACAAAAAAAGAATCATCGGAATCGGACGTCATCGAGATCAGAAACCTCGGAGTAATCGGTGTAGACAAAGTTGAAAACTTTTTAGGTTTTTGTTGTTTTTTGTTGATTTTTCAAAAAGTGCTAGTCCGATTTCGATAAAATTTTAATGGGACCATTTCGGAAGTATACCCTATCCAACAAAAAAAGAATTTTTCAAATCGGTTGTGAAACGACGGAGTTATGCCCGAACAAACATAAAAAAAAAAAAAAAAAATACAAACATCCGAATTGAGAACCTCCTCCTTTTGGAAGTCGGTTAAAAATAAAAATCATCATTGTATTGTTGTATTTCTATGACCCATAGATACATCTACCGGCAGGTAGACAACCCCGTCGAGGGTCAGAAACGGTAGTATTTTAATTGCGGTAATTATTTGCGAAGTGAAATATAACAGCTGTCGAACTGCCTTACCGACATTAAAGCCGAAACGATCGACTGAACGTTAACTAGATAACGTTAGTGATAGACTATCGGTATCGGTCTTGGTATCGGTACTGGTATCGGTACTGGTATCGGTCTCCAAGGTGGGGAAGTTTGTCTTTGAAACAGAATATTGAATATTAAAAGCCTGAACGGACAGTTTTATTCATGGACGGTTACTTTATTTATTTTAAACGCCGTTTGACTCTCGCTGTGAGCTCGTAGCTAGACTACAAATTCCTCAAGTATTTTCTGTCTTTAAATTTTTATGAGCTAGCAATATTTTATATAACTGTTTGTTTTAATAGTAGAGTATTTACTTCATAACATATTTATTAAATAACTAGCTTATGCCTGCGGCACTCCCCACGTTATGTTCAGTATGTATTCAACGGAAAGGACGTAGATAATTTTTTTTTTAAGTATTAATCATTCACAACTACCTGTGTAGGTAACTTTTATGAAAATCCGTTTTGAATTTTGTGTGTTACAAAATCCATCCAACCTAAGCTTTCTCATTAGAAACTTAATTAAATCACTTTTTACATTTTCCTTATCGTTAGATAGATCACATCAATAAAAACAAAGACCAATAATTATAAATGATGAGTGTGTATTTAAATAATTCATATCTATGAATCATTACTGCGTTACTCACTTCAAAAGGAATTAATAAACAAGCATAGGATCATAGACACCTCCACTTTTTATAACTTACCGAGGTCACAAATATACGTTAAAATTCGTTTGGGCATTAGGAACACCTTTCAGGTAGGTGTCACCTAGTCGTGGATAGAATACGAAAATACGCAGTATAATACGCCGTAGTACGCGGCACGTGTCTCGCGGTACGCGGTACGCGGTACGCACGTATTGAATTCCCTATCAATTGATACTTCGTCACCTACAGGAACGCAGGAAGCGGTGACAGGATGTGTCCTCCGATATCGTCACGTCGTGAGTGTATTTTACTATGAGTTCAAGTGTAAAAACGTGGAAAAATGTCGGTTTCAAGTTTTTGAGTGTTTTTTGATGCAAGTCTTAACCCGGCGTCATTGAGGTTGGGTCAAAATGACCCGGCTGGTTTTGAATTTAGAATATTTTTGAAAGTGTGCGTACGACGCTGCCCTTCTGTGCAGTAGCTGGAGCCAATAGTGTGTTCTAAACGTTTCTGATGAGAAATCAAAGTGACGGCCACCGAGCTGGAAGCTACACGCGTTTAATTTTCAAAAAGGTAATTTTGACCCATCCTCACAATCGACGTTACCATTTTGTGCCATTTTCAAGTAATCATTTTCATCATTGTATATTGATTTTTGGTGTATATGTTAACGGTTTTTTCTTTTCGCTTTTTGTTTCTTTTTCTACTCTCTTTCGTCGATTTATGAGAAAACAGATTCCTCTAAAATTTACATATTTCTAGTCTAATCTCCTAAGCACATTTCTTTTATAATGGTAAAATCATCAAATGAATCTTCCTACCCAGGGCAGAGCGGGAAGGACTGTCAGACTCGTACTGACTAAAACCCACGGTGTTCTTCAATAGCCCTTTACGTTCCGGGGTCACGGTAATTCGTAAGACCCGCGACCCCGGCAGATTTTGCCCTCTAAAGGAGCCCCGTCATTTGCCAACACTCTTTGATGCGCGATGATGACCCGAGCAAGGTCCATGGTCGGACAGCGAGTCGCCCATTACTCGCCGTCCGCATGCCCGCACCTACGGTGGCCGGGGCTCACCTAGCGACGTCTGTCGTCGTGGGCGTCTACCACTGCGGCTGGCGTGAATTGTGGACGCTGTCTTCTCCCTCACGCGTCCCGCCTCCTCCTTAGCGAGCATGACTGAGGATACTATTTGGGGAAGGATTTGCTGGTTTATCACCAGAAAAGCCCCGTGCAAAATTACGCGATGTCCGCAAACGGTGTCAAGTGTGTCCTGCTAAAAGGAACCGCACAACAAAGCACACATATCAAGCTTGCCCCAAATATATTTGTCCTGAACACCTCATATCTTTTCGTAGTCACTGCGTCTCTAACGAAGATTCTAATTAGTGTTTTTACATTTTTTTTTAAAGACATAATCCTTCAAGTTACAAAAATGCCATAAGTATCCAAATATACTGATTACTATAATAAGAATATCCTAAAAGCACAAGAGATCTCTGTTTCGTTACTTTTTTTATAAGTTTATCTAAAATTTGATTAAACCTAATTAAATATTTCTGAATTATGTTTTTCTTTTTAATTTTCAACAAATAAATACCCTAATAGGTAATTGTATAACAACACAGTTTACGAATACACTCAATAACTATGGAAATATCTGGATTTTAATATACGGGTAATATTGACCCACCTCAACGCCCATGTGCCTATTTCCTACCACAATGACGCCGGGTTAAGTACCTACCATTTTATAAGCCTGAATGGGTTTTAAGATGATGAAATTGGGTTTATTCAAGAATCCGAAATCTCATGTCATGCACACGCACATTGCCTGCCAGGCTCGCGGGGCTCTCTCATTACGTAACCGTGACCCTGGAACGTAAAGGGCTATTGAAGGATCACCGTGGATTTTAGTCAGTACAATACTGACAGTCCCTCCTGTCCGCCATGGGTGGGAGACTCATCAGATAATATACCACGAAAAAAAAAGTTTTCTAGATAGTGCTGTTAGCAGATAAATTCTCGAGATTCTCCTGTGACCCAAAATAGTAGGAAAAATATTTCCCAGACTCGTTCTAACAACCTGTTTGTTAAACCAAATGGGTGTAATGAAAGTCCAATAGAAAAGCAATATTGTCAATTTTCCAATAAAAAAGTAAAAGAAGATAGAAAAGAAAATCCATTTTCATAAAATAACACTTGAGCAGTGGAACGGGAACAAGACGACATTATCGGTTCTTATAAATTGTTGTACAAGTAACGTTTTAAGAATATTAGTTTCCAACCACGGCATCGCCCGTGTTTGTTCAATTATTTTTTATATTTCGGCGATGAAAATTAAACGAAAATTTTAAACAATTTATTTACACATTTCCTTCCTGAAATCGGTTCAGTGATTTAGGCGCGAAATCATAACAAACTCACTTTCCCATTTAAATATAAGTTACGATTTTATATCGAAGTGCGACGACGCCATACTGTAATTTCCAACACTTCAACCGGCTTCCAATTAAGTCGGTCTCACCTTAAAACAAAAGCGAATAAAGAAATCGCTCCTTGATATTCTTGTTGTTGTTGAAAAATTGGTATATTTTTATTCATTTGTTTGAATAAATTAGATTTTTATTATTATTTTGTATTGTGTTGGATTTTGGGATTTGTACATACATATTACTGGACAATGAAAAGAAAATTAACACACGAAAAATTTATTACAGGCTGATTGGTACTGTTTGGTATGCTCTTCAAATGTTTTCCAATTCAATTTTCTATTCAAAAAACAGCAAAACACAGTAACTTTTCAGTTTAAAAAATAAGAGTTTTAAAATACTAGCTGCATTTCTGATCCTCTTGAAAACTCAAATACCGGTGACGACACACAAGAATTTTTCATTAAACCATATTTCACCAATTGTAAAGCAGAGAAACAGATACCATAAATTAAAGTAAACGCATTTTTCGGTGATTTATATGTGATAATATTTACCAATAAATCCGCTCTGGCCATTCATTTTGGAATGAAAGCTTATCCTCACGTAAAACGTAGAGTCAGCATTGAAAATAAAAGCATCTACATTAATGTAACATAGGTATTATAGATAATGGAATAATTATCTTTCTAACAAGTTCACAGTAACTATGTCCCCTAATCTGTTAAATAATTGCCGTAACTACCCACATGACAAAGTTTGTAGAAGGTAACATAATATTCATGGTGAGTCGGTACAACTGGTAACCTTCACAAAGGAAGCTCAAATGGACTTTAACTGTTGGTTGATTGACGAAGGGACCACAATATTTATCTCAGAGGAAGCGAGTAAGATGAGCGGTCCTCGCGTGCTCCTACCACTTATGTATGCCTAGTACATGCATAGGTACATCCGTAACGAAGACAATGCTTACAACTTATCTAATGTTTCACTATTCACTGTGGGTTGTCCGTTTGAAGGCACGTAGCTAAAATAGGCGCCAAGACTAGAGCAGTTCTGAATGAATAAGTTTTAATTCGTGAGACTGACAGACAACTGGATTTACAATAGGTACTAGTTGACCCGGTAAACTTCATACCATCTCAGAAACATTTTTATCATATTTACTCAACTTCTAAATCTTCCCTGGACTTCCAAAATTAATTCAAAACTAATATGAGCCAAATCGGTCCAGTCCTTCTTGAGTTTTAGCGAGACTAACAAACACTGAACAGCATTGATTTTATATTTTAGAAAAGATTTAACAGCGTCTCCCAAAATAAGCAAAAATTAACAATTGAACGACATCTAAATCGAAAATGAAATTTCCTGTAACTCTCGCCTACTAATTCGAATACTATGCCAAATTATGCAAACGCTTCTAAGTAAAACGTCTGTAATTTTTGTACTGGGCATTCAACCACTTCAATTTTCAAACATATACAGCCGCAATTCAACGCGACTCTATTTGTATAGGACTTTACAATGAAGAAGCTTGGTAACATAAGTACATAAACGGTCCAGGGTACCTCACGTACCCTGTTTCTATAGATGTACTCCCCCCAACTCTATGAGGACTAATTGCTAAACGTTGCTGAAGCTATTAATAAATCCAAGACCATCCAAGACCATCCATTGACAAAGTTGAACCACAATTGAAACGACATAAGACAAACGGATGCAGCCATTTGAGACGTTCGATTAAATTATAAGCAGTCCTCCATTAATTTGTAGTACATGGCCACTGATTAAATTACACATTATTATCTAATAGATTATTTAATTACGTTTAAGACCCAAAATGGGAGTTTGTTTCGGATTTAACGAATAAAGCGAAATTAAACACTTAAAAGTAAGTATTTACAACCAAAATGTGAATCAAAACAAACATTAGCAAAGTTTTATGAGTTTCCTCACTTGAGCCTGAAATACGAACGAGTTTTATGCATTCCTCTGGGAGGTAGTACGCATTATAGCTTAATACGTTTTCGTCCCTTGGGTCTGATGTCGGTGACGGGCTCAAATTAAAGTCCAGTTTGGAGAACTCTTTAGTTATTGAGTTTGTATATTTTGGTCCTTCTTCCGCCCTCGAACAAAATATGTAAATTCCATCGTAACCCGGCTTGGACCGTGACTAAATAATATCTTTAATAAGATTTTGTCCTAGCTTATCGTCCTCGAGCGGCAACCGCTTCGTAAATAAAAGAAAAAAAATACAGGCTCTTTTAAACTCTTGAAGGAAGATTTTTTTTACTAAGTCGGCTTCTGTTTCACTTGTTTTGTATTAGGATACTTATTATGGATGAACAAGCTTTTAGTAGCAATAAGTCAGTTTTTTTTTGTTTATATTCAGTTATTCATACTATTTTTGATGAATAGTCAAATCTACAGGTCAAGAGGTCGCTAGCTCGCGAGTGCTGCGCGCAAACTGAGTTTAGTAATCAGGTCATTTTTTATTTGGTTTTCAATGTATTCTATGCTGTAGGTATTTCTGCTTTAATGGCCTGCAATTTGTGTTAAACACATTAAAATAAATCATTCTTACTCGAATCATTTCGATTTACCACCTACAAACTTTCAAAAATCATAGGCTGATTCTATTTTCAAGGTTGGTAAAAATATCATCAAAACCTAAGTGGAGCTAAAGTGGTTGTCAAACTTAACTGAATAAAAACCAACCTATTCCTTCAGTTACTCTTTGCGCTCCAGGACCGTAGTGCCTTTTTAAGACAGTCCCACAACTCTGCAATTTCGTATCTCTATTCCCTTTTCTTCCTGAAATTTGCTATACCTATAGTTAAATTCAATTTGCTTCATCTGTATTTAATTTTCTTTCACAGCTGAACTAAAGGTTAATTAAGTACAGTCTCAATTAGTACAATTGCAGCCCTACTTAGCTAACCAGGAAACATAACAGTGAGTAAACACATTAGATTAACTTCTTGCCCTCTAATTGAACCACTGCAGCTTTCAAACTTTATTGACATGCGCTTGCGACGGCGACGCGGCGACGACGACGTAGTGCAATAGTATGATGATTCATTCGTACTTAAAACGGAAGCTACCTACCTAGTCGGTTAAAGCTCAACGCACACGCATAAGGGGCGGTTGTTTGATCAGGGTAAGTAATATATGATATAACTACAAAATCTCTAAAATTTACAAGAGATAACGACTGAATATATAATTTTATTTGATATAACGATCTGTTAATATAATAAACGATTGACATAATTTTATTATGACTAATTTCTTTAAGCATAACAATCAATGAATATAAATTCGTTTTGTATACCACTCAAAAGACATAAAACTTATTTGCTCTAATTTTTTTTCTTCCTGGAAAGTAATTTAACACTGATGTGCCTAGTAATAGTACCACCTGCCATGAATGTTGGACGGAGCCCCGCTTCGCGGGGCTCCTATTTCTGCGTACAGGGTTTAAAGTAACCTAACACGAAGGGGATGGCGGGGTCTTTCAGACCCCGCCATCCCCTTCGAACCTAACCTGTCCGTGTCGGGGTGCCTCAACTCCCGAGCTCGCTTCGCTCGCTCTTGCATCCTAGGTCAAATAACTGATTACTACCTGTCATGCTGGCTCGACGGAGCCCCGCTTCGCGGGGCTCCTATTTCTGGGTGCAAGGTTTAAAGTAACCTAACACGAAGGGGATGGCGGGGTCTTTCAGACCCCGCCATCCCCTTCGAACCTAACCTGTCCGTGTCGGGGTGTCCCAAGTAGATATGAGCGCCGATGGCCAATTCCACGGCGGCGGCGTGGCCTGTATATTTTCACGGCGGCGGCGGCGTCGCGGCGGCGCGTCGCGTCCGGCCGTGCGCCTTAGTTATTTTTTATTAGGGAGAGATTCCTTAAGAAAAATGAAGAAAATCATGTTGTTGTTAGGTACCAAAAAAGTTTTATAAAGAAACGTATTTGTTAATTACAATTTTAGTCTTCTATAATTAGAGATTACGTTTACTAAAAACAATAATTGTTTCAGTATTTTAAGATGCGAGACAGAGTTTTTAATCAAATCACTATCTATTTTTTTCATGTGAAATGGGTTTGCTGTTAACCCTAGTTTTTTTTTATCGTGGTAAAATCATCAAATGAGTCCTCCTACTCAGGGCAGGGCGGGAGGGACTGTCAGACTTGTACTGCCTAAATCCACGGTGTCCTTCAGTAGCCCTTTGCGTACCGGAGTCGCGGTATAAGTGTGTCCCACGACCCCGGCAGGCTTTGGCCCTCTAAATGGGAGGCCCCGTCATTGTGCTGACGCTCTTTGAGGCGCGCGTGGAACGCAACGAGCCGTCGACCCGGGCATGGCCCATGGTCGGACAGCGAGTCTCCCATTACTCGCCATCCGCATGCCCGCGCCTACGGTGGCCGGAGGTCGTCCCGCGACGTCCAACGCCGTGGGCGTCTACCACTGCGCCGTGGGCGAGGGTTCTCCCTCGCGCGTCCCGCCTCATCCTTCGCGAGCATGACTGCTTCGCAGAACGAGGCGCCTGCTTCCCACTCCGTCTCGCCCCGCAGAATGGCGGCGACCAATGTCGAGGTCGTCGCCTATCGCCTGCGTCAGGACACGGTGGTGCTCTGCCCAAGCGGGGCAGTCCTGCATCGTATGCTCCACCGTGTCCTCCGGGCGGTCCAGTCAGTGGTGACACCCAGACGTTTCCTCCCTCCTTATCCGACACAGGTACCTCCCGAAGCATCCGTGTCTACTGTCCGGTGAGGACCTGCGTCAAGCGGTAGGTGAGGACGCCGTGGGACCTATCCAGCCACTCCTCAAAGAGGGATCTTACCGCCGCGATTGCGGCGAGCCCGTTGACCCTAGTCTAGGTCACGAATGACTAAGACAAGGTTGACGATGCCCAGAAGTAAGAGCCCCGCTAAGCGGGGCTTCGTCGATTTCTCTTGTGAAGGAAGAACTAGTTTTGCCTAGGCCAGACTAGTTTATCCTGAAATCAGGTTTGGCCGGTAATTTATACACTTGACTGTGTAGAGCCGACTATACACGTACCAGTATACTTGTACAAATCGAGACTTGCACAAACATAGGACAGTGACCATGTTAGGGACTTTAACCATGGCGTGATGTGAAAATCAACCTTGCCACTAAGTAATAATGATGCAATTCGATTGACTTGACGTCGTTGTGTCGTCCCTTAGAAATTTGTGCAAGTATCTTCCCACACACATTTCAGTATACTTGCGCAAGTCTGGATTGCCGCTAGTATACTGTAAGTGCAAAGTAAGGCAAATTACGCCGGTACGTGTGAAAGCTATAGTACTTGCCATACACTGCGCCGCCGGCTACCCGGCAACCGGAACGTGTGAAAAGGCACTAACGTGTGTGGCATAAGCTACGTAGTGAGTGTAGCTAAGAGGCTAGAGCGAACAAACGCCGAATGTCATCAGGACGCGCGTGCGAGCGAGAAAGCAAGTTGCGACTCGTCGTGGCGGCGCGCCGCGCGTTTCTTTCGGCGGCGGCGCGCCGACCGAATTCACGGCGACGGCGGCGCGCCGGCGCGGCGCTCATATCTAGTCCCAAGTCTCGAGCTCGCTTCGCTCGCTCTTGGATACTAAATTTTTCTAATAACAATAGCAATCGTGAAGACAAACAATCAAAGTTCAAGGGATAAGCCAAAGTCATCAAATAAAATGTTTAAACGTTAAATTATATGTTTCAAACGTTATATATAATGATCTTCGCTTAAATAAACGTTATATCAAATAAAATTATATGAAATGAGTTTTAGAGTAACACAAACCCTATGTGTAAAGAAATTATATCAACCGTTGGTATATCTCACGTTGATTATATCATGTGAACGTTATTGAAATGAAAATATATCAAATAAGTTTATAAGAAATGAGACGCACCCGTTTGATCAATATAGTTATACTATTGCAAAAATCCCATAAAAAAAAAAGTTAATCAATGTAACTAGTCAAAAGGCTGCTACACTAAAATGAGCCTGGTTCGACCATGTTTGCCGCATGCCCAATAAGCTGTGGGCCAAAATAACCACTTTGTGGAGACCTGGCACAGCTAGAAGGCGTTGCGGCAAACCTCGTAGAAGATGGCAGGATGAGCTGGACAAAACCAACGATCAGTGGTCCACTTTGGCCCTGGATCGTTAAAAACTGGAAGTCATGGAGAGCCTTTACCCAGCAGTGGGATGAAGTATGGCTAGCAATATCAGTATCAGTAAATGTAATAGGTTTTAACAATCAGTTTGACTACTGTTATATTTTTATACGCAATAACGCCTGCGTCGCGTCTTCACAAAGATATTTTTAAAGAAATGAAAAAATTCAGATTGCGAGTTCAAAAAAGGGAACGAGAAATTTCAGCTTTGCGAGTAGTGGTTGCGATGGCTTAGTTGGTTAAGGCGTCTGGAGTGCCTATCCAGAAGACGCAGGTTCGAGCCCTGGTCGCAATCTGAATTTTTTTGTTTCTTTAAAAATATCTTTGAGTTTGACTACTGATCAAACAACTCGCCTAAGAACTGCAGCTGTAGTTAGTTGCGCCAAATCTGTGTCGCTAAAAACCTAGTTGATCTCGGTTCTTTCTATGAAACTCCATATTTCTAGGTTTGTAGTTAATAGAAGTCTTCATATTTTTTACCCCAGTACCAAACTTCAAACCCATACTTCGACTTCTTCTAGATTTGCCAGTACATTTCGACTTCGAGCAGCTCTGTCATTCACCTCTTTTAAAAAGGACTTACATTTACTTACATTATAGGCGTACATCTATGTAAATGTGTGTGCATAATGTGTTTTCACATTTTGTGGCGTAAACGTGAACTTTGACGTCAATTTGTTGTATCAAATTAGTTCCTTGTTCTTACTCTAGAGGCTCTTTATTTTCCATATAATTTAGGTACGTCATAAATATCTACTTGAAGTACAAAATACGGTCGAAAAAGTAGAATTCGTGGTAAGACCAGAATGAAGATATGATGTTTCTGCATTGCAGTGCTTATATCAATCAAAAACCATATTAATAATTATTTGAACTACAAATTAACAGCAAAAAACTTTAAACTACAAGGTAGCTTTTTGGATATCAATAACAAAAGACTATATCCCCAAACCGCCCACCCTTCGCCACTTCCTAGTAAGTGCTTTAGCCTGGAGGAAGAATTAACGGAACAAACTCCCGATTTGTTAGTTTAGAAGAACCAATGTGCCATGAACTTAAAAGTCGACAATATTCACAAAGACGTGATAGCAGGTTTATTGCACGACTATTATAATAAGCGTGCCTTAGTCCTGACCATAGACAAGATACATAGAGTGCGCATGCACGCTACATGCACCCACGTCATTCTTTGACCCCTTTCTTTAATCAGCCGTTTCTTTCTAACTTGCAATCAGCCGGCTTTTGTTTCCTGGCTTGTTGTAGGTACTTCCTGATGTCTAAGTAATGGCACAGGCGTTCGATGAATTGCAAATTCGCATTTGGAACTTTGGGTGTGCCGTTCACGTTGCTCTTCTTCTGCCAAACCCTTCTTTGGATTATGTAATTTAGTTTTGGAAACTAGTAAAAGGTTGGAGAATCGTATAAGTTAAGTAGACCTCCAACCAAGCATTCTGATAGAGCTCACCCATAATTGTTTTTGGGTACCTATAATATGGCATAGATAAGTTTATAGATTCCAAGCTGTTATAGGTTCGATGTTTAAAAACTGTCTTTGTGTAGCATATCATTTATTTCTACTCAAGTAGGAATCAAACCCGTAACCATGCGTAGTGGCGTCGTTTCCGAAAAACTCGATAACAAGGGCGGCAAGTGCGGAACCCTTTGTCTATCTCCCAAATGATCGAACGACGAAATGTCAAGCGTTACGTCGGTTCAGGCAAGTTCCTCTTCCCTCTTAGGAAATAATGATCGTAACTATTCGTAAGTACGACATTATGTTGGGAACAAAGGAAATGGTAATGTCGAGTGGTGAAAGTCCAAAGGCACAAATCAGTGAGGCATTATCCCCAAGTGGGAAAACTAGCTAAGGGGTATGACCAAATGACTCACAGCCCTGCCAGATGGCCAGCGATTGCAAAACCGCAATAATTTATCGCAGCTGTTATTATTACTTCACTTCTTGTTATGCAAACTAAGCTCATTGAATGAGGAAATATAATGAAACACAAAACAAGCTTGTACTTTACATTTCTCCACACTTATTTATATTACAACAACAACTCTGTAATGTGGAGTCATCAAAGGTAATGTTGATAAGGCCGGTGCAGTGTGCCATTTAAAAAGAAACAACTTGGTCCACACATAAAGATACCATTACGAACTTTATTTATTTGCATATCGGACGCTATCACTTGTTTTATTGTACTTTTTTATCACGCAACGTTTCTACTTACTACGGGGACCAAGTAGGTCGTAACACTCGTATCTTACACCCACCTTGAATTAAAACAGAGTAAAGCAATTGTTTTGAATCAAATATTCACGTTGGGTCATAATTGCGTCAATAACACAAAGTTTATGCCAATTAAACTGCAGGTCCAACGTAATCCTTCATTCAAACAAACTTACTCCATAAAATAGCCGTAACTAAGTTTAGCACAACTAAAACAGTTCTGGCATCAAAAAGTGCTCTTAAGAACTCCTTAAAAGTAAAACAAAAGACTTTTAAAACTATTTAAGTACTCGTTAGAAAGTTTGGAATACCTGCGAGAGGTCCCCGTCTCCTCTGATTTTCTCGACGACGGTAAGTTTCCTGTCGGCGGACACGAGTCCCGAGCACATCACTAACAACAACACTAGTCGTCCACCCATGGTTGGAAGAAAACATCCAGAGATCACACGAGATTTTCACAGAAATACACTCGCGAGAACCATGCGGGATATCCGAGCAAGGAACGTCCGTTGAACGAGAATGCGCCGCGATAAATGCCGGGTGTAGCGCGGGAGGCACTGACGCGTTGACGCTCCGTCTCTCCGTCTCTCTCACACACCAACCAGCGCGGCAACTTACTGGACATAGTGGTCATCATACTCAATATGACCGTTGAGCTTCGAAAAATTAAAAGCATGATTAGCATAACTGACAGCTTACGTAACTTTAAAAGCACGAAATGAATTCTATACTTATTGATGTCAATGTCAAGGTTTCGAAGTTATTTATGAGGTCTACTGATTATTTAATACGGTTTACCTGTTGTTTTTGAAAACAACCTTTTGTAGCTGTCAAGTTCAAAAGCCTTTGTGCACACCAAGGCAAACTTCTCACAAACTGCGTTGATGCAATCGTTCCGTTACGTGCCTGTAGTGATTGTTAAATAATGTTACCTGTGTCCGCGAGTGTGACAGAACGTAAACAAAAACCGGCCAAGTGCGTGTCGGGCCACGCACAGTGTAGGGTTCCGTAGTTGCCCATCAAAATACTTATGCGAACTAACTAAACTGATTCGCTGAATTTAATTTTAAAAAGAAGAATTTTCAAAATTGGTCCAGGAGTCTTTGAGAAATCGGGGAAAATACATAAAAAAAAGATTACGACGAATTTAGAACCTCCTCCTTTTTTTGAAGTTAGTTAAAAATAGTTGACGATAAAAACCTACCTATCCCCAAAAAACATACCTATTAAAGCTGTAAAAATAAAGTTGACAAACTTACATTTGCAGTTGAAGAACATGTTCTCCGATACATTTTGTTTAAGAAAATATGTTATCCAAGTACATTTTATAAGTTGGTCGACTATTACTCGTAAAGTTGTAAAGCCTACTTAGACATGATAATTTTCTTTTAAACTTCGTTATATATACTACTATTGTGATTTTTTTCACACCCCCAAACATAACCGTTTAGCTGGTAGAGGGGGGGACACTCGAGTCGAGCAAAATTTAGCACTTTAAAGCTTAATATTTCACAAACGAATTTTTTTATCAAAAAATTGTTAATGGAAACTATCAATATTTTTTAAAGACCTATTTAATGATACCCCACACTAAGGGGTACGCGAGAAAAAAAAAAAACATCCCCACTTTACATGTACAGGAGGTACCCTAAAAAAAAATATTTTACGAGATTTTATTTAACCACTTTTTCGGCACAACAAATCCGTATATTTACACCAAATTACAGCTCTCTAGTACTGTGCGTCTCTGAGCTAAACTGCGGACAGACGGACGGACGGACGGACGCCGGACGGACGGACGGACATGGCGAAACTATAAGGGTTCCTTGTTGACTACGGAACCCTAAAAACAAGTCAGTTTCTTGTTTTGATTGTTGGGCTGTTTAAAAACTTGTTTTTGAATTTGCAATTAACAGTCTAAATCATCTGTTTTGAAAGAAAGAACATACGGGGTATATAAATGACATTAGTATTTAAAATAATAATTTATAAATTATACGATACTAGATAATATTGTATAGGTACCTAATGTGAGGCATTAGGTACCTATACAATATTATTTGCGGCTGCACTAAAATATTGCCCTTGATTTGATATTTTATTACAAGATAAGAAAGGTGGAGTAGGTACGTAATAGCACAGTATAAATATCTACAGTAGTGGCTCTCGGCCGCATGATAGAAATAAATACCTACAGCCGCGCGGTACGTAAACATGCGTTAGGGCTGTCCGACGCCCGTCTCCAGCATTTTAATTACATTTGCCTACTTTCTGTTTCTTTATAATGTTGTGATTGTAAATATACTTTTCTTATATTTAAGTAAACAAATAAAATACTTTGTATATTGAAAAGGAAGTGTTCAATAAAAATGCCTGTTGTTTTTTATTAATAGATTTAATTTAAAAACAAATGTTTGTTTGAAAAACAAATTGTGCTTATAAATTTGCGACCGAAAAATATTTGCGCCTTGACTGACTCGTACGAAATGCTTTATTATTGAATTTTAAAGTATAATAAACTCGCATTCTAATAAAAAGCTTCTCGCATTCTAATAAAAAGCTTTCTTCTTTTTAAAATTAAATTCAGCGACTCAGTTTAAGTTAGTTCGCATAAGTATTTTGATGGGCAACTACGGAACCCTACACTGTGCGTGGCCCGACACGCACTTGGCCGGTTTTTCTAGTATTATTCATACACAAAACACAGATAATAAACTAATATTACTGTAGCGCCGCGGCCGTTACGTAAAACGCACCCGTGACGATATAACAAGGGTCTGATTACGTCGTCGTGTGGATTCGCGTCAACCGCTCCTTCAAGGTCAGTGCGCCGCTCGCGCTACCTCGTACAGCGCATCGCTCGCGCAGGCAGTCGGCCTAATGCTACTAACTCTTACGTTCCAAGATTCATGACTGTGTTAAAGTTTATGTAGTACACTGAATATACGTTGATTGTACACCGTACCGTAGGTAAATGAAGCTCACTGCTTCATTTCCGTGCCCGCCGACAATCCCACCGCGCCGTTACACCATGACTTTACTTTGAATAATACAAACTAACAAAACACACATGCACTGGAGTTTTAACACAAGAGTAAGTACCTACCGTATCATGATTCATTCAGAACCGCCTATAACTTAACTATTTAACTTGCCTCAGTAACTTTCCTTTACTTTATTCATTTTACTGTATTTATTAAGACTATTGTCTACCGAGCGCTCGTCCATACTAAAAGAGAAAACGTTTTTCTGCCCCTAAATTTTATCCTATCTCAATGATTTTTTAGAATGCTTCTGACACTGTAAAAAACTAGGTTTATAGGTTTTCTTTTTTTCAAAATTTATAATAGTTTGAAAGTAACAGGCGCCTAAAAGTTACTATTTTTATGACAAAATCTTCATTGAAGTAAAACCTTTGTATTTTAAAAACAAAGAAGTTTTAGAAAAAAAACAAAACCTACAAACCTAGAATATAATATGCTGAAACGATTGACACCAGAATCTAAGAGATTGGACGTGATTTAGTATGTGAAAAACGTTTTCTCCCGAGAGACAAATTTCATTTATAAAATACTCACAGTCAGTCACGAGCTGCAACGCTCTCTATCGCACGATCGGGGGTTTTTCAACGCGCGAGAGGGACAGCACGAGTTTTTCTAAATACCTATTTTTTGAAAAGGCAGTCGCTATACAATCCTCTTAACCCAAATACCCTTTTTTTCGTGAGATAAAGGAAAATACATAACCATTAAAAAGTCACACATTATGTACCTACCTACTAGCACGGCTACTAGCTACTAGTAAGTAAAATTATTTTATAGTTAGTACTCACCTTTCAGAGGTTGCAGGTAATTTAAAAAAACTTATGTCTGGATGCGTTATTGTTGACGTTAAACACCCAAACACAGCACAATATTTTCTACTTGTCATATTTGCTAAAAAAAAACAACGCACCGTCCGTTCATCACTACGGTACGGCCGTGACTGTCTGCGCCTCGAGCGCGCCCCGACATCGAGGCGCGTAGGTATAGCTCGCGTTTCGTCCGTTTGTAGGGAGATCCAATACTGTTTATACTGTGGTAATAGTTTGTTCTGCGTATCGTATTATTTGCTCATTGCAGGATAGATGGACACTTCTGATGGCACCAATCTCATAGTCAAGTTCTAGGCCAACTGAAATTATCATCGCAAATAATAACTAAGCAAACTTACTTTTTTTTATTGTGGTAAAATCATCAAATGAGTCCTCCTAACCAGGGCAGGGCAGGAGGGACACGTAATGACTAAATTCCACGGTGTCCTTCAACATCCCTTTATGTTCCGGGGTCACGGTAATAAGTCCCGCGACCAAGCAGTCTTACTTTTTTTTTTTTTTTTACGTGGCAAAATCATCAAATGAGTCCTCCCACCCCGGGCAGGGCGGGAGGGACTGTCAGACTTCTACTGACTAAAATCCACGGTGTCCTTCAATAGCCCTTTATGTTCCGGGGTCACGGTAAGGAAATAATCCCGCGACCCCGGCAGGCTTTGGCCCTCTGAGAGGGGGGCCCCGTCATTATGCTGACGCTCTTTGAGGCGCGCGTGGGACACAACGCGCCGTCGACCCGGGCATGGTCCATGGTCGGGCAGCGAGTTGCCCTTTACTCGCTGCCCGCATGCCCGCGCCTACGGTGGCCGGAGATCGTCTTGCGACGTAGGTCGCCGTGGGCGTCCACCACCGCGGGAAGCAGTCTTACTTAGTTTTTATTTGCGATGGTAATTTCAGTTGGCCTTCTTCTGGTTTCTTTTTCTTTACCCCTTCGTGTCTACGAAACCAAGAACACACGTGACGCACGTGACTAAAGAAATCCAATTATTTCGCATACCGAAGTTCGTTCAAAATCAGGCATCCATAAAAGAGAAACAAAACAAAAACAAATCCGCGAACGGCGTAAAAATTGATATCTGCCGATAACACAACACCCGTATAATACGACATGAAAAGATTTAACGTGTAACGTAAAGTTCTACCTGCGGTACCTGAGACCATTCGGGGTATCGGAGACGGCTCGTCATTTGGCCGAAACGTGCCGTGACATCGTGACGGTTATGGTCCATTGTATTTTGTATCATATCGCCTATCCATCTTTTACCTTTTCCCTTTATTTGCGCTTCACTGTTCACCTTTTATGTGACAAAATATTTTGTTATATTTTTTTCAGTGACATTCTGATATTGTATAATTTAAACAGCTAAAATTTTTAATTTATAGACTTTCACCAGTTCATTATTAGGATTCAATTGAATTCCTAATAATAAACTGAAAGAAAGTTTATTTGACACGCCTTAGGCCACAATAGTTCAAAATAAATAAGAAATAACGTAAAAGAAAGCCAGGCCACGGGATGCCTGACGCTGATTTTCAACACAGGTCTGTGTGACGTTACAGAATATGTAAATCAGCTTTATAGTGTGTAAGTAAAAACAAAATAGGTTGGATAGAGCTTATTAAATTCTATGATGTCAAATGGTGCAGATTGAACAATACAATAACTTTCATTTCAACATGTTGAACAATTATTGAGTTTGTAAATTAATTTCATCAGTTTGCCAACCTTGAATGGTTCATCAGTTTATCGTTAATAAGTTTAACATAAAACATACAAATCAATTATTTCTGTTAATTAACAACAGCTGGTTTAAAACGGCCACTTAAAGCGATTCTCCTAAAAGTGATTCGATCCGTGAATTTCCAGGAAAGTCATTAGCAATTCTTCCACTTGTACTTCCACATTAGTAAAATAGTGGTGGCACTTCATAGACTCGTGGACATGAACTGAGCATCACCTGTTTAAAATTGCCTTACTCTCTAGAATAAAGAAAAACAATTGTATGAACATCTTTCTTGTACGACATAGATAATGTCTATTTTTATGTAAAAGAATGAAATAATTTTCTTTGACACTAGTGGCCCGTCCCGACTTCGCCCAATGTCACTCAGGGTAAATGTAGCTTCCTAATGGTGTAAAAAATTATTTAAATCGGCACAGTACGTTTTGTGTTTATTCATTACAAATACATATACACACACACACACAAAATACAACCCTTTACTGTTAATAATTTAGTTTAGATTTGGGAAAGCCCATGCTATGTCTAGATGTATTTTATTTTTCTATTTTACTATTCTCTATACTAAACAGTCAAAAATAATGAACAGTGTGTTAGGTAATCGTTTTACGATATTATATTGATTTACAACTGCCAAAGTGGCCTTTTTAGACCTGCTGGTCTGATAAATAACCACAGTGCATTTCCTTGCATTTCAAGCTCTGTTTAAATCATGCCATTTATAGCAAGTCAGCTCTCCTGTCAAGTACGAGAGTACGAGTATCTTTCTAAATTAATTTCATTTTAATTAAACGACATAGCCATTCACAGTCCCAGTGTTGTGGTTTTATTTTACTCTTCCAATATCATATTTTAACAAAGGCTTCAGTTATTGACAAGTCGGACCCAATTACTTTTTATGAAATTTGTTTGAAATCCTTTGTTTTGTTGACAGGATACAAATCATTTTCGAAATGAGTAAAGTTTTATGTATGTTACAATTTCATAAAAGTAATTACTTTGTTTTACTATTTTAGGAACACGTTAATACATAATTATATTGACCGTAATGTTGTGTGAAAGTAGTGGAATGTAAATTAAGTCCGTAATGAAAAAAAATGTGAATAATAAATATTTTTCAGGGAAATTACTTGTCAATAATCAAAAATAAGTTTAAGATTGTTCGAAGTTCTCAGGAGTATCTTAAGAGGTTACTGCGGCTGGAACGCAAAGAGCAAGTAAAGAACAGGGTGATTTTAAGTCAGTCAAGTATAAAAATCCGTGGTTCCCTCCCAAAGGGGGAGTTTCGAACATACATAATTGATGACATTCAAAACCAACAAAAAAAATCTCTCAATCTAGGTCACAAGTTGTTAAAAAGTAATTCGTATACGACCTTCACCTTCTTGTATTACAAATATTGGGATAATCAGTTTATTATAGAAAGTTATACGTTATTTGTGTTAAAACTTCGAGTGTGTAAGTGAACTTACAGTAAATTCTGAACGCGCGAACTTTTCCATTTCGATACCGACATGTTTTACGAAGGAAAGTGAAAATTCTGAGAAGGCCCAACGAAAATAAATCGAAGGTTTATAGCATAACTTTTGCAAGCGGTGTTACCTGCTTTCACTTAAATATTTCTACAGGAACATAGGTACTACCGGGATACGAAATACAAGCAAGGTTGCCAGATGGCCGGGAAATCTGGGATCGTCTCGGAATATCGTTCCTTGTCTCGTGTCCAGGAATTATAGTTTATTGTCCCGGATTTCGAATACCTTTTTTTAGCGTTGTAAAAACATCAAATGAGTCCTCCCGCCCCAGGCAGGGCGGGCGGGCTATTGAAAATCCACGGTGTCTTTCAATAGCCCTTTTTGTTCCGGGGTCACGATAATTCGTTAGTCCCGCCCGCGACCCAAGCA
Organism: Agrotis clavis; assembly: GCA_954870645.1. Classification (NCBI taxonomy): domain Eukaryota; kingdom Metazoa; phylum Arthropoda; class Insecta; order Lepidoptera; family Noctuidae; genus Agrotis; species Agrotis clavis. Next base: position 20,405,548 of record OX940924.1, on the reverse strand, counting down.
GGCTTTTGTCCTCTAATTGTCATGGTTCATGGTCGGACCGCGAGTCGCCCATTACTCATACCACTAACCTAAACGTTTTATTTAAATGATTTTTCTTTGAAGTTAATTATTATGCTCTTAGAAGTACTTACACTGCGAAAATGACTTTGTTACCTACCTAGACCTGCATTACTCATACAATGAATGAATACATGATAGATCTTTTGCAGAATAAAGCTATTATACAAAAATAATTATCAATTTATGTATATTTTTCGTACCGACCAAATTTGTATCCATCGAATTGGCCTGGAAATAAAAAGCTTTATCTGACAACCTTTAATACAAGATGTACATGGACACTTCAGCAAGCAGTCAACCTAGCATGAACCGGCACTATATCATAAAATGCGAAAGTTTTTGTTTTTATATTTTTTTTTTTTTTTTTTAATAAAAACCATTAAACGGATTTGCATGTAATTTTGGTGCCTACCTACATAGATAGCTATAATCTGGACAAACACATTTTTATGCAGTTGTGAGATTAAACAACTGATCGTCATCATCATCAGCAGCACATAAATGTTCCCACTGCTGGGACACAGACCTCCTCTCTGAGAGAGAGAGTGGGC